>CAJQZM010032281.1:0-23151 GCA_907164665.1 Colias nastes | reverse complement strand
GCGTCCTCTAAAAAATGCAACCCCAAATGTAACTTTTCAATGGACCATTCTGGCCCCTACGCGACTTGATTACACTTCGCTGTCCAAATTAATTGATTGACTGCTATTTTTAACGGCACTGATCAATTAATTTAGGAACTAATCTGGCGTTGCGATACAAATATTTGTTTAAGTGGATTCATAAGGTTTCTCGTTCCTATATTAATGAGAGCAAAAATATAGTTATTTCACGAGTTATAATAGTAATTATGATTTGAACGGACTGATACAAAAGTAAAAACACGACTAGTGTAATTTACATTACATTGTAAAAACCGGTTGACCTTAATTTTAAAGTACACATAAACTATTCAACAATCATTTACTAGTAGGTACTGCGTATGTTTCAATATTGTAAATCGGATAGAGCTCGATAATATCTACCTAATCTGCTCTGGCTATCGGAACTTACCCTTACTTCCTTATTCGAGCATGTAAAGCGTATCCGTCAGAGCGAAACCAATTACCCTGAACGCGGTTTTTATTTCGACCAACATCGTTAATTCCGCTGACATTCAACCATGGCTCTTCACACTTCTATACCCCTAGTATTTCGTATCGCAATTAAACAAGAAAAATCTTTACAGGCAAGCTTTTTAAGTAAAAATATAAATTAAATGCGCATCTGAAACTTAACAAAATTACGACTCAAGGAAATTTTAATTAATAATGTTTAACCTTGCACAACTCGGCCGTCATATTTAATTACTAATTTTAAGATTTTAATTAAGAAGTACCAACTAAGAATGTTTGTGCTTTTTCATTATAGACGTACATTACGTGGCCATGACTTTGCGTCTACTCGCCGAATTATCTCATCCATCTTTGAATATTTAATTCCCATTAATCCTCTCAAACAAGACGTAAATTCCCAGATCATTTAACAGAGCGCACGTGTCGTTAGTGTAGGACAGGGTAATGTACCGTGAATGCAGGCTGCATCTCACGAGCTCTCGAACGGGAACATTGTTCGTCTAAACTTGCGTCCGGAATTTCTATCCCTCTCTAGAATTTTGAGTCGTCCTTCCGTCTAGTGTCATTGGAGTTGCGGTTGCCGGAATTAGCATTTTGTGTTGAGCTTACACCAATGAAAGTTAAACATGCCGACTTTGATGTTTAAAAATACTATTTAACTTGGATTTTTCGCTTAAGTACAGTCATATCATGTGGTAATTAAACAAATTCAATACTGTATCAAAACGTATATAATAATTTGTTTATGGTAATGATGCATCAATTAAATAAAAGATTACAAATGCCTGATCTTTCAATTCCAATCAACAATAGATGGTTATTTAATAACGTTTATTCAGCTAGTGTATCCCACATTGAATAATTATCATTTTTGAAAGCCTCTGAAGCTTATATTCCCGCTTGCGTCCCACTTTTTCAAAAGTATTACTTCGGAAAGCTTTATTAACTGCCAAGCGAGTGAATACTTTCATTGTGTTTCGAAAATAAAGCGAACTATGAGTATTGAATTTCACATAAACAAAAGAATCAATTTTAGTAAGTAAAACGTGAAATCGAACACGTGAAAACAATCGCTCTATGAAAAGTCCCTGCAAGTGATGCTATCGGGGTTGACCTTTTGTATTTGCTTTCAGCTTACTCGCGCATATTTTTCTGATATAATTTTTACTAGGATATAATTTCGTGTATTACAATAATAATTAAATAGATTTATAATTATCGCTTAGTATCTCAAAACAATTAAATGTTATAAAACTTGTAATATATTTTCTACTTCACAATAAATTTCCGCTCGACCTTTCAACATGTTATCGAATCTTGAATGTGTTAAATCTAAATAAATTGCATTATAGATAGGAATCTGTGTGTGAAGCTCTCAAAGTCACATGGCGATAGGCAATAAGTTTAAAGTTCAAGAGATAGGGCACTTAAAAATGTCGGATTTACACGTGCTAAAATATATCTGAAGGTCTGAGTTCGTTCGTCTGGTTTGCAATCCGCCCACGTGGTGTTCCCTTTATTACAAAATGCTCGATATTATCACGTGGACATTTAAAATTTCACAGCTCCATTCATTAACGGTATTCTATGAATGTATGTCCATTTACGTAGTTGATGTGTCGTTTTTATGGACTTTAAGTTATGTACGTAATAGCAATATTGTTAGTAGCTTTTGTAGGACATCTGATAGATTATTATCAATTATGATTACTTAGAGTGTCGCATCAATATTGAAGAAAGTTATCGTCTTTAAATAAGTCATATTAAAGTTTGTTTATTTAAATTATACCTATGTACGTATGTAATTCTAAACTTTAACATGAAGTTGAAATATACAATAATAATTTACATTATATTATGTATACTTTTAGGTAATTATTCATAGATTAAAATCTGAACAATTTTAATACTTTGATATTTTCTCAAGATACTCCTATCAAATCGCGACATAATTAATTATACTGATATCATTTATCAATTGCTTTACGAAACATTATGTACCTAAGAAAAAAAATTACTTTTAACATTTTTTATATCTTATTTAATCAATCAATCAAATATTTGATAATAAATTCTCGAATAAGTAGCTTTTGAAAAAGTAAAGAGGTACTAATCTATACTTACTATACCCGGCGCGGCCTAAGATGATCCCTATGACAGTTCGTCTTAGTGATTGCTCGTATGATGGATCGTGTCGATACTTTACTATTTTATAAGCAAAGGCGTGGTTTGCATTCAGCCACGTCGGTAAACATGTTTTTACAAATATTATAAAATGAATTTTTAACGTCTATTATGTAAACGAAACGGTAAATAAAACGAAAGTTTTCCAAAACATAAAAATGCACCTTATCATTTTCTCGTAATTTTTAACCCGTTTAACACAGTGTATATTATTTTATCATGAAAATGGAATCCCCCATTTAATTTTTCTAAAAAACTTATATTAGGTATCATAGGTAAGTAAATTAACGCGAACGGTAATTAATTAATTAATTATGCTGCGATCTTCTGTTCCATTCAATAGTGAATGAACTATAGCTTAAGAATGGAAAAAATGTGAACTCGTTTCCATTATCGAAATTTGTTTATCGATACTTTCCGCACTAGTCGATAAATGCCAACGATGTAAGTTTTGAAGGACGTAAACGTAAAGTCAGATTGATATAATTTCTCGTAAATGTTAAGAATTGTTATAATTCCAACGGAATATCATTGTAATGGCATAAAGCTACGTAAAAATTAATAAATGCCATTTTTAGACGCCTCCAATACGTTTCTAATTTAATGGTGACGCCATTACAAGTTTGTCTCTTGAGAATAACTGTCAGTGTCATAGGGATCATCTTAGGCCGCGCCGGGTATAATATTATAAGCTGAAGAGTTTGTTTGTTTGTTTGAACGCGCTAATCGCAGGAACTATACTCCGTTTTGAAAATTCTGTCCGTGTTAGATACCCCATTTATCAAGGAAGGCCCTAGCCTATAATAGGTATAGCGTGATGAATGATATATATTATCATTCATCACGCGCAAGACTCAAACACAATAAGACCAACAAGAGCGGAGCACTGCGGGTAAAACCGCGGGGCACAGCTAGTGGTATATAACAAAGAACTTAAGGCTTCTCATTAGATTCTCAGCAAGCCTCGAAAATTGAGTCTAGTGCTCCTTAAGCGGATAAAAGGATTAATTCACGTACAAAGGATTCATTGAATTTACATACTTTTAACATTTACCACGAAGAATTAATGCAACGCCATTGTTTAATTCGATCTGAATAATGGACATTCGTCTTCTACGTAAATTAATGTATGTATTTATTATATTATTATGGTAATAAATTATGTTTATGGACTTATAATCTTATATATAAAAATGAATCGCAAAATGTGTTGGTAAGCGCATAACTCGAGAACGGCTGAACCGATTTCGATAATTCTTTTTTTATTATATTTCTTGAAGTACGAGGATGGATCTTATGTAGAGAAAACGTAAACATGTACCACGGGCGAAGCCGGGGCGGACCGCTAGTATTTTATAGAAATTGATGAGAATTGTAGGTTTGTAACGTAACATGGTCTTAATCTCCAAATTTTATCTCCATAATAAATTACCTATAGTATTTTGCGATGTATTCATATTATAGAAAAGGGTATATGTTATATACGCCTTTCGGGGCTATAAACCTATCATAATATATCGAAATCTAACCAACGCTATTATAAAATTGAAATCAAACCGTCCTATTTTTCATATTTAATTTAGAAATTGTAAATTATTGTTTTTAAACCATTAATAAACATTCGGCTTATATCTATCATTCGCTTTATTAAAGGCAAGTCGAAATAACCAACTTTTATGAACTAAATGGAAAATCAAAGTAGGTAGATACGCGGGAAATTTTATCTTGCCGGGCTCGTCGCAGTTCGCGGAGACAATTTCCTTCATAAGGCTGGCGGTAAACGATAAAGAGTATTGGTAATTTTTCAACGCAAATTGTAAACGGATACAGGTGTTCCTGTATAGGTAGATGTAATTTCACGTTTATAATGATAGACTTAGTGTTACCTATTGTTTCATGGCTTTTATATTCGGATAGGATATAACGACAGATATCAGTCTGAAATCTATCTTTACATATAAAAATGAAACCCGTTTCGCGTTGTCACGGCATCACGTGTGAACGGGTGGACTGATTTCGATAATTCTTTTTTTATTATATTCCTTGAAGTACGAGGATGGTAGAAAACGTAAATATGTACCACGGGCGGACCGCTAGCTACCGCCGCTTAAATAAAAGCTTTTTAAATCGCGGTGTTTTGTGGATTGCTCATAAAGTCAAATACGATTTATAGTGTATAATCAAAAATTTTAAACACACAAGAAGACGAAACATAAAATGTTTTGTAATTAGGTGTCGACCAGTGGTTTTGCAATATGTACTAATATTAAAAACGATATAATAATGTTAAGTAATATTTACAAATAAATATAATATTTGTGTTATAATTATAAATCTTACTGAGCGTAGTATAATGATTTATTATATAAAATATCCTTAATTGGGTTGCTCAAAGAACTTATTAGTATCTGTAACAGAGTTTATTTGGGCTTATTGTCCATTAATTACCTATTCTTCACTCCTACACAATGTCTCCGTGAACTTGTATTGATATAATTAGTATTAATAAGACATTTATAGCATCTAGAACTTTCAAGAGTGATGTATGGGGATGAACTAAATGCCAAATATCCTCAAGGGAATCTAGAAACTATAGTTTGAAATAATTATGCCAATTATCTTGTTCAATGTGATGTCCTATGTACAATAATATAAGGTTCAAAATTCAAATTCTTTCGAAGGTACAAAAGGAATAGATGTTACAAAACCTCCTTCTGAATTTAATCACTACATAGTATAAAACGAAGTCGCTTTCTCTGTCCCTATGTCCCTATGTCCCTTTGTACGCTTAAATCTTTAAAACTACGCAACGGATTTTGATGCGGTTTTTTTTAATAGATAGAGTGATTCAAGAGGAAGGTTTATATGTATAATAACATCCATTAAATAGTGGAGAAGTACTGTTATTTTTGAGGTTTCTAATGTGATGTCGTAAATAATTACATTTTTTCCGCTTACATTGCAAACGCAGGCTGAACCCTACGAGTTTTATCAAAATAATGTACTAAGTATTGTACACATTGAAAAGGTCTACAGAAAAGTCCGCGATGGTATATGTCTATCTCTTATGGATAACCCACAATAACTTTTTTTGTCATTTACTTTTTACGACAAATAATGGTTAATTTTCGAAGCGATTTTAACCAATACAGCATTAATCCTTAACGAATTAAATACCTTGAATACATTGTTCATTTAATATAGATCTATATGGACCTTTACACCGTATGATTTAAGTGAATATTTTCGAAGATATTACAGATTTAAAAATTGCGGGACGTAGCGTTTGCGGCGGTACCGGCCGGCCGCCATTGCACCCGTGCGAAGCCGGGGCGGGTCGCTAGTTTACAATATATCCCAATTCCAAATAAAGGAATAAAACTACAGATAACTAAATAGTTACCTAAATAAAACCCTACATTATAAGATAACTTCTGACAGATGTGCCATAGATCCGTAATAAGCCAGTCAGTTTGTTCTATCTATCTGCCACTTGCCTGACTATAACACTCATGAATTACCTCGTAAAAACCTCTATGGGAAGTGTTTTATTATTACACGTAGATATACCTTTAGGTTAGTTGGGAGGAGCGTGTAGAATGATTCATATACCTTTTTCGTTATTAAATTTAAGTAACTATTAAATAATATAGTAAGTATGAAGGAAGGTTTAATAATAAGAAGGTAAGTTATATTGTGTGAATTTTGAGTGTCTTATGGGTACAATAATAAGTATTTTTGGAGTGAAAATATCAAATAGACAGAATAAGTTGAGTCTTGAGTTTTTGAATCGACTATCGTTTTAAGATGGATTGTATTACAGTTAAATTAGAAAGCAAGTTTTCAAGAAACAATTAGCGAATTAAATTCATTGTCCAATTTAATATACAGAACAAATAAAAACATTACACTGTTAGTTAAAATGGCAGATAAATCTCAATCGTAACTGAAGTTACTAAGGTGTAACCATCCTCATTAGTACATAACTACAGTAATTGGTATATCAATCGTACTGTATCCGCTCACTGTAATACACACTTACATTTATATCATAAAGCCAATTTTCCGCTTTGCTGAACATTATATTTCTATTAGGTCGATTAAATAAATACTAGGTAAATAACTAATAATGGATCATCAAAAATTTGTCACAGCCAAATAATATAGGTAATATATTAAATTAAAAAAATATGTCTCTCTCTAAACCTAAAAAGTAAAGATGGGTTTTTCCTGAAAAAGCTTTTATAAAGTCCACTGATTTAATTCGTTTCTTTCTCTTTACGTTGACTTACTGTTTCTTGTCATAAATACATAATATTAGGTATTATTATGATTTGATAGACAAACATAGGAACATCATCCGAGCCAAGCTCGTTCTTACTGTTCTTACGACGCGGACGCGTCAAATAGTATGTGATTCGTATTTGATTGCTTTGGTGCAATTTTCCAAGATTTGAATGATGTGTTTCCTTAAAATAATTTTCGTAATTTTCCATAAGTTTCTTTAATTTCTAATACAAATACCATACAGGTACTATGAAGGTGTTCCCTTTCTTTCTAATAGACTAATACGTCATCATGTACATTGTATTACAATTTATAATGTACTATGTCCTATGTAGCCGTAGCCCGTAGACACGGTGCGGCGGAACAATCCCTTTTATCATCATGTACATGATGTATGATTCCTTACTTTCTTACACGAATACGTCATTACGTACTACAGCTATATAGCTAGCTACAATGTCCTATAGCCGGAGCCCATTGACATCGTGCGGCGGAACAATCCCAAGACGGAAGCTGCGGTAACCGCGTTACAGCGCTGACGCTATTCCGTAAATAGTCGCGAGGAAACACAATTAAGTGGAAGAATATCGAATTGTGTACTGGTTGTAGGGTAGATGAAGAGTGACGAAGAAATTGGTTTAATTAAATGATGTCAGTAGTTAAACTTTATGCCGTAAATTTGTACGTAGTCAGTTACAACAATGCTGATACATTTTTCTATATATAATCATAAAAGGGTTGTCATTCATTACTTTTAATGACGCCAAACATTACCAGAAAGTCGGTCAGTTATTAAAAATAGTTGATACTAATTATTGTCCCTTAAACCGCATGCCGTTTGAATATCACAAAAACGTTTCAAAATCGCCCACTAAATGGAATAAAATAGAATTGCTAATAGCGTAAAAAGTTTCAGCCTATCCAAATTTGCTTTTAATTAGCCATTCTGAGGCTAAAACAGTGGCAAATTTGTGATTAGCGAAGTGTAATGACGTTTCTAATTAATTACGTAAACTCGATCAAAACGGAAACAATCGGAATAGTGAACTGAGTTAGATCAAATGTATAAAGTGGTGTGATGATGCGCTTTGCGGTGTTTAGTATTTACATGCGTTAGCGTTGTTTGGAAATTGCTTTCTATTATAATAAATTCATGTTTTCATACTGAGATTATACTGCTATTTGGAAGGGAAGTCTCATTTGCGAGTGAATGCGTTCTAATTGTACTGCATGTTTTATTAGTTCAGTGCATTTAACTTTAGATGACAATTATAATAACTTCTTTGTCGAGGTGTGTGTTTGCTAATATGTTGTATAGTTAATTTATACGACTATTTGTTCCAATGAGGTTTTTTAATTGTACCAACTGCTTACTGCCAAAAGCTCATAAAAATAGGCAATTGAAACTTAATGTTTACATTTAAATAATAAATAGCTTAAAAAAATCCTCAAAAACCTGAGTATTATTTTTTGTTGGAATACATTATTTAGGTATTAAATTAAAACAATACAATTTATAGTATGCACATTGCACAGATTTAATTTAATTTATTGTATTTTCAAAAAAAAATATAAATCAGAACAAGGGGATGTTGGCAGTCAGGGTTCATTGAACTCCAGTCCACAGTAACCTAAAGGATACTACTTAAATATAGTTAAATTGCATTTTTAAATTGAAAGCACGCAAGCACCACTTACAATAATTGAAGGCTCTTAAAATCGGTCAAATGGCAAATTTTAGGGCATTCGCTGCATTTTATGAGGACTCGACGCTAGTTGACAACTCAAGTTAATTAAATGAATAAATGGCTAAAACTTAAATATATATTGCCTCGAACACTATTAACAAACCGACCATTCTTTTTTTTCTCCTTTTTAGCCAACAAGTTGACTGGTATATTAATTTGCTGATTATTTTTACAGTTTACCGCAACCATTTTGCGTTTTAATGAATTTAACAAACACTGAAATTACTCGGATGGTAGACTTATTATTAGAATGAGAATAAAAGTTAAATAAATTGAACATTTTCGCAGTATTCCTGAATGCATTCTTTCAATACATAACTTAATTATAGTACTTAGAAATTAATAATTCGTATTCACATCCCCGTGACTATATCCAATGATTCTATTTGTAAACCGTCTTCAATATCCAAATGTACCGATATAATACCTACAATAGTATTATATTACAAGCAAAAGGCACAGCAGTTTAACGTGTTCAAGAATTATTCTTCATTGTATTTAAAGCTAAAGCGTTTTCACATAATAATCGTGGGCCCAAAACACAAGTGTTCAGTTTATACACTCTAGCACCTTTGACACTCAACACAACAAAGCCTTCGTAATAAATACCGACTCCATGCCTTTTTTAGTTTCTTTACAGAAATTTTCAATTGAAAATAACAGTCTTTATCGCTTTAATTTATTTTCATGTAATTAATACGTTTGTTTAGTTATCTAGTATCATTACAATGCATGCAATAAGGCCGCCTTTTCGGACGTATGTGCCTTCGTGTTAGTTTCTTTTTAAACTATTGTATTTTGTTATTTTATATCTGGTATATTTGTACAATAAAGTATAAATAAATAAATAAAATTACAGTGACGATATAGTTCTACATTTTAAGATTGCAAGTATTTAATTATTGTTTTAAATAGTAGAGTATAGACTGCGAATTATTTGTAAAGTTAAAATGAAATATAATGAAATTATAGGTAAGTAGTATATAATATATATCTGTTTATATTGTAAAATAATTAATCAAACTTCTTCGAAACTTTTTCATTACTATTTTTGTTTGCATTCGATAGTTACAAATAAATCGTAAACCTATTTTATATACGAAAACTTTTGCCGTTAAAAAGTAGTACCTATTTCTGTTCATTAGCCCTTATATTAGCCCTAAAACTTTGTAAATCCTGAATTTAAACGGACTCTTTATCCGTGGTTAGTATAGAACATTAACTTTGACTAAAGTTGATGAAGTATAGACCAAGGCTTAACTAGTAAAGTGGCTTTCGAGTGAAGTCACATCTATCAGTAACTTATGAACGAATATCGATCAACCATGAACAAGACATGTGGTTCATACTACATGCCGTTTTAAAGCAATTATTGAAATTGGTTTATTAATAATTTAGCTTTGGGTTCAATCGATATTTCTATGACGCGTACGTATTTTTTTTAATCCTATTTGAATGTTTGGGCTATTATTTACAGGTACTTCTTTATAATCGACTCGTAAATTACAGGAGTTTAATTCGTGAATACCTATATGATCTTTGAATTATATTTCAATTTTATAAGTAAGACTGGCTAAATTAATTACGTGGAAACAAATTTCTTTTTTTTTTCTATAAACATTTTCTTTTTCAAATTTGGGACGGCTAAGTGTTATTATTTAACATATATTTGAAACATAACAAACATATAAGTACTTACCGGAGTAAGTCTAGAATCAGCGCTAACAGTATACACGCCGCGGCACTCGGAGATCTCCTCCGGCTTGTCGGAGGACGCCGGCCGGCGGCAGCACGCGGCACACACGGCTACCAACACGCCGCATAGCGTCGCACTGTTAATAGAATATAATAATATCGTTATTTGAATGGAAAAAATTGCTTCTATTGGTCAAGAAAAGGCAGAAACGTTGTGTTTGTTTCAGATAGTACGAATTATTGTTGGCAGTGATTTAATTTATAAAAGAAAAAAAATTAAAACCTAAATAGCGCATTCTAATCACCCGCCTAAATTACAGATAAAGCAAGAAAAAAAATTTCTAGTTACCAACGAAAATACATCGGCGGTAAATAGCAGTTCGAAGTTTAAAGGTTAAGTAAAATAAAATAATAAAATAATCGCCAAATTTATAGATGGCAATACTGGCCGTAATTCAGTAGTTCGAATTTTAAATATTAATCTAGTGCAGGAGTAAACATTGAAACTGGAGGAGCGGTAGACAGGCTGCTAATTGGACATCTAGTGTCGCGACGAGCTGTAAACTGTCACACCTACTGTCACATATCGATGTAGCACATCCCTATAGCCTTATGTTATCTGTGCTTTCAAAAGTTTCAATTAGTGAAAAAGATTATTTTGGATGTAACGTACTGAAATTATATGCTACGCGGGAAGTAGAATTATTATGTAGGTTGTTATTCGTGAATGTTTCTGTACTAAGAAAAACTTTTGACACATAATATCTACCTTATAACACGTATGATTTACGAACCTATTTAAATTGATAAAAGCTTACATAAAAATATCAATTTGTTTATAAAACTGTAAACATTAAGTGAAGATTGAAAAACAATGCCAACGTAACATAATATCGACGCTTAAATTCTTTGAAAGTTCCAATAACGGTTGAGTTAAGGCTGAATATAAGGTTATTCATACTGAAAATTGAAATTTTATCTAGTTGACGCCTGCATTTATCCGGTTTCATCAGCTTTTTAAAGAGAACAGTATAAAACATATCTCTACAGAATAAGCTTTTAGTATTCATGTATGGCGTTTATCGATAAGGTCGAAATAATTATAAAACATGAGTAGATACCTAATGGATGTGTTAACTACACATCCATTAGGTACCTACTGTTTTTGTGTATAATCTGATCTGTTATTTGTGTATTGTCTGTGTATAGAAATCTCGTTTTTTCTTGGGCAAATTATGAATTTGCGAATATGAAAAAGTTTCTTAAATCTGTGTCCCTGAAGTTATATTTATTAATTTTATTTAATGTTTTGCTGAACTTCTTTAAAAAAGTTTTCCATATTATGAAGGAAAAGTTTTCAACTGCTGATATTTATTAGAAATAATATTTATTAACCTATAATTGCATAGTATGACACGCTTTGCTATGACACGACAGACGAACCAATAAAACTGTATCAGCGTGATTAGATATTTATTTCTTTGTAATAGGAAAAGGAAGTAAATTTTATCATAACCATTCATTTATATCACTAAAAACATTATACTAAAAACATATAAAGCTTTTATAATGAATATCGTAATTTGATTCTCGCAGTTCGCACCGAATTTCATAATCCATCACAATAATATTATTTTACACACACATTACACAATAAATACAGTATTAATTCAGTAACAGAAACTTCTGACCCAAATACAGGAAGATAATTGAAATTAGCACGCCCTCGTTAATTCCCGACCTCTGAGGGAAAAGCGAATGTATTCAAGACATGAATACGATTTAGTGACGAAGGTCAGTTACGACAGCTGGTTTGTTTCAACCCCAAATTGTTTTGGAAGATACTATCTGAGAATGTATTGGTTTATTGTTCTGTAAGGGAAATTGTAAGGCACATGGATTGATGTGACGCAAGTATAGTTTAATTAGTAATGATTGGAATAAGGATTGATTGCCAAAAATTATTTAGAAGCGTATTGTACGGGGTATGGAGAGAAAAGTCGTTAGCTTCATCACATGGTTACATTTTAACGTACTGTTAAAAGTAACGAAATCTAATCTTCATTTTTGTGAGTATGTATTTTGTAGAGGGTTTTAGAAACATGTATAAACCTATTTATAACACAGGTAACCTCTATTATGAACACCTTTAGAAAATGTATGAATGCTTCGCGAAACGTAATTCGGTCGGGCCGTCGTAAAATAATAATTTGTCGTAAAAATATAACTCAAGTGATTGCATTATGAAACAACAAGAGCACAAGCTTTTTGTGGAACCATAAATGCGGAGAAATGTACTAGAATATTGAATTAAGCAAAATACTTGACTCTTTCCTCGACTTGTTCGAAGTAGGTTTATATAATACATAGAAAATATTGAATCCTTTTTCATATCTATTTCATCCGAGTGTTATTTTATTTCTATACTATGCAAAAATTCTTTAAACATTTTAGTGAATGCATTGTCTAGCTAATAATGGCTTTGTCAAATAAAACGCGTACTTGATATAGCACGCGTCAGAGTTTTGTCGCTGTTTGACGGTATGTTACCGCGTAGCACAGCACTTTTCAGCGTAATAGTAGCGCGATGTTAGTTCTCTGACGCGCGCTAACTACGCGTTCTATCTTGCAAAGCCTTAAATGTAGTATAAGCTTCAAATAAGCTATAAGTCATAGCTGCTATCACCGCACGTGACAAAAATATAACGGGTTCCCTTATCATGCGTTCCCGTCAAGTTAGATTCAAGAGGGGCTCGAAGAAAATGATCGTGTAATTCAGTCGGCCGATATCTCACTTGAAGGGGTGTCCTTTCATGTTTTTTGACCTAAAGATGGCAGGTCGTGTTATTTTGGGCGCTAATGTGACTTGGCATCAAAGGTTTTTAAACCGAAATTTGAAGTACCAATGAATAATTTATTCGTGCTATGTAGGTACTTATTATATGTATGTTAGATTTTAAAATCTATATTTCACGCGAGTTTAATACAAATTGAAAATATAATTATGACAATAATCATGCAATTTGTGAATCGTTTAGAACGAAATCGGATTCCCATAAAGTGTTTAATTGTTTTGTATGAATTATGATTTGAAGCTATTTTGTACGATCAAAATGCAATTAGTACATTTACTGTAATAATTTATTAGCGAACTTTACTCCAATAACTAAATATTTGAAAACATTTCACAACATAAAACTGTATAAGTCTATAAGTATTAAATTTTTATTAATACTTATATCAAATCATCAAATGTGCATTTAATGCTATGAAAAATTATTATATCTTACATTTTATTTTTAATCTCAAATTTTTCGTTTTAATTAAATTAAAAATGGATATATTTATAAAAATAAATGGGTGGCAACCCTACAGGCACTAGCTTATCGGGCTTAAACTGACGATGCGATGAACGATTATCCACAGGGACTCAGGAAAATATGACTTGATAGTCTATTAACGTGGCTGAAATGTGTGGCCCTTTGAAATTCTGATTTAAACATAAAAGGTCGGTACTTGTTTCATAAAATTTAATTTCAATTTAAATAACAAAAGATTTATAATAAATTATTTAATCTGAATAAATGGAAGTTGAATATGATATTGTGGTAGAATTTTTATCGTATAAGTTTAATTCATTTTTTCACCTTATGACATTATAATTATAGAGGCATAGCCAGAATTATTTTATTTTTGATTGCGTTTATAAAACACTTCATTATCTCCATGTTTTAAGCCTAAGGTGTGCATTAGTTCTTATAATTTTATTGTCTTTATAATAACACAAGTGTCTTATAAAATATCGCTCTACATTATCTATTTATTGCAATAAATTAAAATCGAACTATACTCAAACTCAAACTCAAACATTTATTTATTCAATTAGACTTCTTCTAGAAGCACTTTTGAAACGTCATTACATATTTTTAACATTTACCACCGATTCGGAAAGCAGTATCTATGGAGAAGAACCGGCAAGAAACTCCATAGTTGCTCTTTTAAATCATGTCAGTTTTACAATTTAATTTTACAAAATAACTATTATAATACGTATTATGTTTCACAAGAACAAATAATTTTGTACAGTATTCCATCTGCTTGTTTATTAATTGTAATGGATTAAGATTATATCTGTTAGGTGATGGATGGGAATCTGCGAGCTATGGATTCGCTTTAATGGAAAAAATATTTAAGTTTTTCTAAGTTAATACTCGGAATGTCGTGAAATAATGGCTAAATGGATTTAAAGGATTGAGTTCAACGATTGATGTTTTCTTTTTTAAACGGAAGAAATTTTCACTGCTTTCAATTTAGTGTGTATCAATTCAATTCAGTATCGAAAGGCATGATTTGTAAAGTTTTCGATAACTTTAACTAAAGAGTATTAATATCATTTACTATTATTATTTCGGAAGAAACAACATTATAATTATCTTTGGAACAACTTTTACTTGGTACATATACTTATGTAATAAAATATTCCTTTCTATTTATAACTAACGTACAAAGTTCATGGTTATCATTTAACTGGTGTTAATAACTTTCCGTGTCAAATTACTGACGTAAATGGTCGTAGTTCCCAAATCGCTTGAGAAATCTGAACTGCTAGCAAATATTTGGTCTTGATACTTGACTTTAGTTGGACAAGTCAACAGACAGTACTATTACTTAATTGAGATTGTTCATTGGATATTATTTAGTACAACAAAATGTATCTTAAATAACAATGTAATTTTAAAATTTATTGCCCGTATAAAAACCGTATAAGAAATTACTATAAGGTTCGTGTGTTGGGAGAGAAATGATACTATCGAGATCCAGATACAAACTGTTATATTTATTGAAAAATCTTACATTATATACTCTACTCCTCACATTACAACAGTGACTTGTTTTATTGAAGATGACTTGCAATTCATTTCTGTCATTCGTTATTCTGAAACCGTCCGATAATCGTGATTGGATATCAAAAGTACGTTTCAATCTTCTATTTATGTAGGTATGTGTAATTTCATTACATATGTTTTTATTACATTGTAAAGTGTATATTGGTGATACCATTTTATTGGGATTACAAGATATCAATCCAAGAATCGGGAAATATAAATCGTAATCCAAACGTAAAAGTCCAAGAGAATTATTACCGCACTGAAAAATTCATTACCCAATAAACTGTGTAGCTGAGTTTGACCAGTCGTTTTATAGTAGTCCGAGATTTACCCTGCATCCGATCGTATCTTCTTCGTATTAAACAAGTGTTTACTAACCATACCGTCCGTATTACGGTCGCAATTTTAAAGAGCTTAGTTACTTTGATGGGTATTGCGTGTTTCTGTTTTAAAACCGGGCGTATAACAAGTTCGTGTTTAACATTGTGTTGTTTCGGAAGTTTGATTAATATCGATTTAATGAAAATACAAACCTTACAAAGAATATGTTGATGTTATAGTGAGTCGATTCGGTTTGAATGACATTCGGCTGCGTGTGATTGTAATAATGCTTAGCGTGCGATACGGCCGCCACAGCGGCTAGTCGTTGCGAGCTGCCCATGGCCCAGCCGAGTGGGCTGCGTTGTGCGCTCACGATGGCAAAGCCCGCCAACACTAACTGCTTCCAGCAGCACCAGTGATCCACAACCGCTCTCAGCGGCGCCGCCTTCGCGACTGCCGCAACAAATTGTTGTGATTCCTTTTTCAAAAATCTTTTTTGTTTCTCCTTCTTACGATTCTATCTTCAGCCAGCATCTATTCAAAAATATCAGCTCGGATTTGATTTAGGCCACTTAGTGATGTACCACATCTGTAACAAAAAAAGTGACTTTTGTAGAAAAATTATTCAACGCTTGACACGTGACTCGAGTCTCAATTTTATCTTACAGTTGAAAAGAAATATTGTCTCATTACGGGTATTTTACAAATTCAGGTCTTTTTCCAATTTCACCATTTACAACAGATGTCACCGCTGTCGAGGAGAGGAAGCATAGTGGCAATTAACTTCAACAGTTATTAATGAAAGAGCGACCAATAGCAAGTTAAATTTCTAATTTTCACCATTTTATTGAGTATCTTGTAAAAATGCAAATTATATGATGTAAAGTGAACTGAGTGGGAGAGCTAAATGAAAAGATATAGTATATATATAAATTATTTTTTGTATTTCGTATTAAGTAACTACGAATATTTTGCTCTCATACCACTTTGGTTTGAATTGATTTTAATTTTGTTATTTAACATGTATTTTCATTTGTATAACACAAATGTTGTGTAGTTCATAATAAATTTTAACAAACTCACTAAATTGGAAATTTATAAATTGAAATAGGTACTTATTAGAAAATCATGGCTTTTGATAACTCATTTGAACATTGCAAATTATAAAGTTATAAAATAAACATAAAAATACGAGCTAAGAAGAAAACAGAAAAATACGTTGTCCAAAAATTACACTTTAACATAAACTGCTGTAGGTACTTTACTTTAATCTATTTCATTACAATTATATCTAAGTAGTATCTATTTCATTACAATTATATTTAAGTAGTTTATACAGTTACTTGATTATCAGGATTTTGTGAACTGTAAATTGTAACCAATTTAAGCATAATTATATACCTCCCAATAATAATTAAAATTACGTTATCAATATTTTAAAGTATGTATAACATAAATACACATGTTTTAACACGCCATTTACTAGTTAATTGACATTTTTACATGATTGTAATTAATAAATAATCCATAATTATTTTATTGGCCAAAATTTGGGCAACGAAACAATTTGACAAATTATCACTTGATTAATATTTAAAATAACTTATTTATGATCGAACTAATTTATATTCAAATCCACATCTCGTTTGAATTTCGTATTCGCACCATTCATTAACGTTAACAAGGCATCGTTAAAAATTCAAATTAGTTATTTAAATTGCATTCACACTTACATCCAAATCTTTATCATGCTTTGCGAAATATTCCTTAAAATATTTCGATAACCACAGATTCAATATGACAATTACCTTAGAACATGAAAAATAAAAAAAAAAATCGTTCCGTCACAAAAAGCGCGGGAAAGTTCGATAAGTTTTGGAGCGAACGCGCGCGACTCGCACCCCCGAGCTTCGGAAACCGAATGGTAGTTTTCAGCCCGCCCTAATCGTGAAAATGTTAAAGCCCTTTCACACCGTGTTGCCGCTTGTATATTTTCGATTGGTTTTAGGCTGCGTCCCCAGTAGGCAAACAGTTAGCGGCTGACTGAGTGAGCCGCAAATTTACAGCGAACTGAAATTTGAGTTAGCTGCAGACTCAAATCAATTTTCGTGCGTCGCAAGCAAACTGTTAAGAGTTAGCCGCTTATTTAGCCGACCGACTGAATTATCACTTTACTTTTGTTGTACGAAGGGAGTGGTTGTGTTGGTCACGATGGATATTTTTGAAGTATCTTAGAAGCGCTGAAAGATGATAAAAGGAAGCACTGATGCAAAAAAACACGTCCTAACACGATGATTGCTTTTTTCCAACTATCCGAATAATCAGTTTGCGGCAAACTGAGTCACTACGCCCGGCGAACAACCAATCGCCGCCGCCGACTGGAACCGGTTTTGGTGGGAGTCGGCCGCTCACTAAGATAGTCGGCGCGCGTAACGCTGCAAACTGCGTACAGTGAGCGCAAAACTAGCAAACTGTGAACACTCCATTTGAAATATATGGAAGGGCGTACTAATCCGATACGCCGCTAACTCAGTCAGCCACTAACTGTTTGCCTACTGGGGACGCAGCCTTAGTTGGTTGGACACAGTAAGCTGACATTTAAGTGTCGTAAATGTCAAATATTAAGTGTAAAGTTTTTTAAAATATAAGAGGTTGTAATAGTAAAATAAACTATAGAACACACTGTATTTCACTCTATTTTTAATAATTAAATTGACTCACTTGTTTTTAATCTTCTTTAGAATTCACAAGAATATACATAGTTTGAATATCACTATCACTACATAGTATAAAACAAAGTCGCTTTCTCTGTCCCTATGTCCCTATGTCCCTTTGTACGCTTAAATCTTTGAAACTACGTAACGGATTTTGATGCGGTTTTTTTTAATAGATAGAGTGATTCAAGAGGAAGGTTTATATGTATAATAACATCCATTAAATAGTGGAGAAGTACTGTTATTTTTGAGGTTTCTAATGTGATGTCGTAAAAAATTACATTTTTTCCGCTTACATTGCAAACGCAGGCTGAACCCTACGAGTTTTATCAAAATAATGTACTAAGTATTGTACACATTGAAAAGGTCTACAGAAAAGTCCGCGATGGTATATGTCTATCTCTTATGGATAACCCACAATAACTTTTTTTTGTCATTTACTTTTTACGACAAATAATGGCTAATTTTCGAAGCGATTTTAACCAATACAGCATTAATCCTTAACCAATTAAATACCTTGAATACATTGTTCATTTAATATAGATCTATATGGCCCTTTACACCGTATGATTTAAGTGAATATTTTCGAAGATATTACAGATTTAAAAATTGCGGGACGTAGCGTTTGCGGCGGCGCCGGCCGGCCGCCCGGCTATATATTTTATACCCGTGCGAAGCCGGAGCGGGCCGCTATGTTTTTATATACAACGTTCACAGTTTTTCTGTAGTGTATTTAGTATCAGCATTGCACCCGTGCGAAGCCGGGGCGGGTTGCTAGTATTTTATAAAATGCGAATACAAATTCTGTTTATAAAAAATAATATAAGCATACATCCTACTATATCCATAGCCAAAAGTAACTTAATAGGTCGCAATTTTTTATAGTCGATAGATAAACGCCAAAAATTAATTAAAAAACAAAGTTTGTACAAATGAATGCCGACAAAATTTCGCCTCGGTCGAGATATTGGCGTCCAACCTTAAAACTCGGAGTCACTTCGCGTGTAGCCGTCCCCAACGTTGCCACTAGGTAAGTTAGTGCTTGCCGGCCTCCCAAAACACCACACACCCCATTTTAAACCTTATTACTTACGCCATAAGTTCAAAACCTCACACCAAAAAACCTCCATAACATCTTCGTGACTATTCCAATAGAAACAGTGTGTGTGCTCGTTAATTATTTATATTTTTTTTGTCGTTCTGTATTTCTGTTATTTACGATAGAAATATTATTCCGTGTAAATACTGTTTTTGGACATGCGCAATGGAATTTTCAGGCACAATGGACATGCCGTCGTTGCATTTTGCAAGTACTTTTCACACAACATTAAAACGGGTCGGTGACATTTATAATTAGGACTAACACGCTAAAGTTATTCGATTACAGTTGAACGGAGGGCCATAAATAACTGATGCAGTCGCACGTAACGTTAAATGCATGTTTGAAAAGTTGTTTCATTTTTAAAATACGATGTAATTATTAATAAAAAAAACGACGTGTGGCACTCGAGGACTGCCGCGGTAAAGCTATTGCATGCTATGCCTTCAAGCCACACCTCCGCCCGTCGGAGTGGGGAGCGTGAGGTTTTTTCGTTACGGAATTTCTCGATTCGGTCCCCGCGCTCAAGGCCCGCGATAGAAGCTATGCAATAGCTTAAAAATATCCATACTTTCACCTACCTCATCATGTACATAACGAATAGATCGTATCAATTCTTCTTATCGTGACGTTTTATTCCGTACAACTTTTGTCGGTCTCAAATATATAGTTAATGCTTTGCCACCTTATTACTTAAAAAATAACTATAATTTCTAGAAACTTCCGTAGTCCATAGCCATAAATCAACATAACCATTAACTTGTACCTGCGTAATACCGGTCGATACGACTCCGCACGTATTAATACTTTACTAAAACATTCATATTGTTCTCACTACATTCAATGTTCATTACTTCGAACATTTATATGAAAAAAACATTGCGACCGCGGCCATAGAAATAAATAATTGGAGTACAGAAAGCTAGGCGGAGGCTGGAGTATATTTTGTTTCAATATTCAAGTGTAGAGTTTTTCAACCTGCGAGGTGACCTCAGAAGGTCGTGGCTATAAATATCCGATACAAACCTAATCAAATGTGGAACTATTTTCAGCGACTTTTGTTAATGAATGTATGTAAATGTAGTTAGAGTCAATAGAGCTTTCGCGTTCATGAATCATTTGGTTTGTTAACTAGACATACAAACTGTAACTAACAAAAAAAATTAGTAAGTTAACTAACTAACAAAAATCTAAAATTTAAGCTTCTCCGCTTTTATTGAAAATTTAAATGTAGGTATAAAAATGATATGTTTATCCCTAATCTCTGATTACGTGCAGATTAAAATGATACAGTCCAAAATGCGTACTACATGCGTGCATGTTAGAGCCAGCGCGCACGAGCAACTTTGTCTCCGCAACTATTTTGTCTCTCCCATCAATTTGTATGGGGAGTTGCGTCGCTACGTGCGCGCACTTTCATACTAGCCCATGGGTGGGAGAGACAAAATAGTTGCGGAGACAAAATAGTTGCGGAGACAAAGTTGCTCGTGCGCGCTGGCTCTTACGTCATATTTAACCCCTTCGTGCGTAAAACTAAAATCTTTGTAAATTCAGCAAATATAGGACGTAAACTTTTCTACACATTCGTACTACGAAAAATGTTATACACTATTCCACTATGATCCTAGTTCATCATATAGGTTTAGTATAGGTAGATAAATATAGTTATTGCTGTTACGAATACACGCAGCTACATTATAAGGTTACTAATGAGCGGAATCGGGTTACATTTCAATGTTGATAACACTGGCCAGTAATTACGACAGACTCACTATATTTCAACCCTTCAGCGCCGAATTAAAAGCAGCTTTACACTTTATACGAATGTTTTAAATGAGCTTCCCATTTTATTTTTATAATCGCGTCAACTCGCATTTTGAAACGAATTTGAAATGCTTACAGACTTGGCGTTTATTATATTGCGTTGTGTTATATAAAAATAATTATGAAGACTTGCTTAGCAAATAGACGCTTTTCGCGTTCGACCCACGATGTAGATATACAAAAAAATAAGGCTAAGTGCTGAAAACTATTCAATATAACCTGAAAAAGAGCGTTATGCTCTACAGTCTACTAGATATCAGTTTTGGTACAAGTTTTATTTCGTAGGTATACAAAGTTATACAATTATGTCGTCTACCGAACAAAATGACGTAACACAACGTAATAAGGCTCAAGTATATTATATAAATTATAATGTAATCTCGTGTTTACCCGTGGATATCGAATTGCGGATAAAATTCGCAAAACTTTCATGATCCATTCTTATATCGCTCGACGGCAACACAAAAGCCGGAAAGTTCTCGACAATAGTAAGAATTCCAGTCTACATCATATGAAAGTATTGTGTATTGACCTATTCATATCCAGCATATGCAACTGCAATTTTCTTTCAAACAACGCTTTATTACTCCCTCAAATATATTGTAAATTCCTGAGAATCTTAATTACGTTGTTTGTGTATGTATAAATGATAAACCGTAATGTTTTCTTTTCTTTAATTAGATACATAGATACATTTCAATCATTTCAATTTGCCTAAATAATGATGATTTTCATTCGTATTTTAAGAGTAAAGCCAGTCACAACGATTTTGTTATTAAATAATTCTATACATAGAATAATCAAATAGAAAATAAGGAAAAAGGCTACAAAAACTGGAGGCTCGGGCCGAATTAAAAAGACGCAAATTAAATCAATTTATTCGCATTACAGATTTTCCCAATAATCTTACCGTTGGCCGAATTTTATCGAGCATAAATGGGACGAAGCACGTAAGCGGATTTAATAAAATTGAGAAAACAAATTCAAACTATAAAATATAATTAAAATTGTATGAAAGTTATTATGGTAAATATTTTTCAACATAATTACGTACTTGTTATTGATTTTCCATATAAAATAGCCCATAAAATTTAATTATTTAAGCTAACATTGCGGCTTTGTGTCCGCGGCGGGCAATAATTTCTTTGAAGATATTAAATCTGATCGATTGCTGTGAATAATTTACGAGTGTGTGCCCCACTGACCAGCTGTTGGGCCACGTACTAGAACACTATTTGACGAGGTCGTATTGTTAAGTACATTTAATAAAGTATAATTTTCTAAAGAGTTAAGCTAGATGTAGTTCTATAGAAAAAACTTGTGTTAGAACTTTCTTTATTTCATAATATATTAGTTATTAAGAACTAGGTTGAAGTTATTTATGTCATTTGAAAACCACGGAACTTGTAAAGTTGTTCATATAAAAACACTTAAAATCATATATTCAATGAAATGATGGAACATATTGAAATAATGATGTATATTTAGTGACATATCAAAGCTCGATACAGAATCTATTTCAAGTTACAACGCTATCTAATATTACATTGATGTGCTGCTACGGAGCTCGTAGACACGTAGACGTTACGGCGTAGAGCTAAAAGCTCGCCTACGAGACGTCTAAACATAAATTGTGTTTCGTCGGAAATAGCTTGACTGTGTATTTTGTAAATGATTTGAATTCTCTAAATGGACACTGATGTATATTTACAATGTGTTATTGAGGATTTATTTTTGCATAATTAACACATACAATTAGTAATGTTAATAAAGAATTTTATTTTAAGTTTTATTTTAAGTTTGTAAGTTAGTTTATGGAACCAAACCAAATACATTTCTTTTCAGCTAAAGAAATGTATTTCTTTAGCTGAAAAGAA
>CAJQZM010032280.1:0-21598 GCA_907164665.1 Colias nastes | reverse complement strand
AGTTTCACTTCTTACGTGTGTACTCTAGTACACGCACACATTTTTTTATTATTTTAACATGTATACTAGTTGTCGTCCTCGACTTTGTGCATGATAAAATTAGTTTTTGTAGCAGTTTTCGGCATGTTACATTCTTGATGAAAATTAAAGTAAATTTAGGTATTCCTTTAACACAGACTGACAGAAAAGATTGATTATAGGTACTGATTTTACAGCGATTAACTGAAATAAGCAAACACATCTTTAACACCAGAATTACACTAAAATCTTCTACTAAAAAATCAACTAATTTTACCCTAAGAAACATATTATACGCTCGCGTAGCCAAATGAAAAAATAATGATTAGTTCCAGAGTTTCATACGCATAGTTCCCTTTGTATTGTGTGTAACAAATATCATCCAAATCGGTTCAGTGCTTTAGGCGTGAAGAAGAGACAAACAAACTTTCGCATTTATAATATTAGTATTACAACCCTTCACTGCACCTGCTCACATTACCATCCCGGGAGTAAAGACATATTTTATTTTCTAGACATTAATATTTCTGCCATTTTTATGACGGAGGTCAAATGGGGCCTACGCACATATTGAAATGATAAAATATGAGCTGAGTAATGTGAAATCTTTACGAATTTTTATATTTATTTTGGTTATGAGCGTAAAAATCGTGATAAGATGTACCTAATATTTTTGCAACGTTGTAAAATTTTTGTCGTAATATTTTTTCGTTGCAAGCTTTACTCAAATCTAAGGAAATTAAAATATTAAATTCTCTCATTTTAATTGTAATGTGTAATTTTAGGGACGTCCCAAATATTTATGTACGAATCATAGCGATTATTATAAAACGTAAATGTTTTAAACGACTCTATTAATACTGTTTAAAATTTATGTTTGATTTATACTCTTCTGTCACCAACTTATGCTACCTTTGCCACATCTATGCTGTATTTCCAACGACTAGTTCTGTTCAAAATATCAAAAATAATAATTATGGAATTAAAAAAACGCATAAACTTATGAAATTATTGTATTGTCACCGAAACTTATCAAGGATAGGTGGTCACCTATGTACGTGTAAGTGTACAAAGTTTGAATAAATTGTGTCTGTCCGTTTAAAATGTGTCAAAATCGAGTCTATTTAGACTCGTTTTTACGGTTCGGCAGGCCGAGACTAATGTCAGAGAATAGAATAACGCTAAGGAATAGAAACTGTTATCGCTAATTTTTGACATAAGCTCATGATATTTTTGTAATTGCGACTGGATGAAAACTTTGTTCGTGGTCGTCGTCTTCGTTGGTAGGGAGAACAAATCCTTAGCAAAACATCATACGCTTAGGCCCTTCTCCCATTACGATACTTCTAGAATACGATACTCGAGTAGAATACTAGTTACATATTTGCTCGCAACCCGATGCTCGCATATTAAGCGACTTAAAATTTTTTATCTTTCTACCGAAGAGATACGCGCGAGACGCGACGCAAAAGCGACCAACATGGTGAGTCGTGCAATACTAGTCGCGGACGTGAAGGATACCGGTAGCGTAGTGTGCGAGCAATGTATGTGAGATACTCCGCGGCGACTGGTCTCTGAGACTTGCAGGATACTTGAATCGCCTGTGCGTATCGTAATGGGAGAAGGGCCTTATGTCAATTAGTATCGATAGCGGATTCTATTCCTTTGCGTTTTGACGTTTGTCTCGGCGCTCAGATCGGTTACATACAAAAATGTCGGTTACATAATATAGGTGAAGTTAATAAAAGTGTGTTAAAAGATTCTCCAATCATTGATAATTCATACCACTACAACCACTTTCACTCTACTTTTAATTTCCCTGTACTTTCCACCACTTTCCCGCTTTCCGATCGATTTGGAGGCTAAAAGTTTAACAGCTGTTATTATCCCTTTAACGGTTAACCCCAATAAGTTCTAACAATAGCTTACATTGTTGCAGGTGCAGCGTGAAGTTGGAAACATTTTGTGAAGGTCTTTTTGGAACGTTTTGATTTTTAGTGCTTGTTAAAGTGTTGTGTTCGTTAGAATGTATATTTTAAGAATAAGTGCATTGTAATATTTTTCCTAAATAAAGAAAGATTAAAAAAATGTTATATATTGTTTTAATTGTATAAATATTATCTACTAGCTGAGCCGCGCGGTTTCACCCGCATTGCTCCTGTTGGTCGTAGCGTGATGATATATACCCTGTGGCCTTTCTCGATAAATGAGCTTTCTAACACCGAAAGAATTTTTCAAATCGGAACAGTAGTTCCCGAGATTAGCACGTTCAAACAAACAAACAAACAAACTCTTCAGCTTTGTAATATTAGTCCCTATTTCCCGACTAGTATTTAAAATGCTAAAGCAACAATATCTGTCTATCTGTAGGCCTATCTGTCTGTCTCTATTAAATAAACTACAGAATTGATTTACATTATATTAGAAACATAGTTTGTTATCTAAGATAGGTTTTATCCCGGATATTAAGGGCGAAGACTATGCGGTTTTCCTTTGAATATACGGATGAAGCTAAGGCAGTAATATGTACAAGAGTGGTGATGAGTGTAAAGGGTGTATTTATGTCTGTCTGTAGTATCATCAACTAGTTTTCATAGATATCCAATTTTAAGTTATTTTTAGTAAAAATAAAAACGACAAGATACAACTAGCTGATGTAAACTTGTCTTTTCTCAAAAGAAAAATTTTGTGTCATTTTCCAATATTGTTCATTGATGCTCTGCTCTCTCTGGTCGTAACTTGATGTTATGTAATATGATGCCTTTCAACTCGACTTTTCAACTCAAAAACGATTTTTAAATTCTAACTAGTTTTGTGGTACTTAAATATGCAGTTATCTGTGGCAGTAATTGTGAGATTACATCGCTCTTTGAACAAATAATAATATTATTTCCTATAGATAAGGTGAAATTGTATATTTATTATTTTGTAATAATAATGTTAATTTTAATATAATTTCTCTACTTTTTGATATAGTACCTACGTCAAATGAAAAGTAATTAAGATCGTCTTATGATGTTACTATTTTATTTTTTAATTCATTCTTATCCTACGTACCTATCTCTGGTGATAAATTAATTCCATTTATAGTGAAAATTCCAAAAAACTTCAAATATAACTCCCACTGAATAAACGAATGTTTTAGTTTGTATGTGTATACTCATGGGTGGTCTGTCCCACATTTGCTCAAACCAAATTCAAACCGATTTTATCGTATTTACGCGATAACCTCGTTTAGTTCAAAGCTCCAATCACATAAAGGCAAATACTTCACAAATCAGTCAATGAACATAAAAATTGTTTATTCCAACATTAACAACGTAACGCAGGTGTTGGTTGGCGCCTTGATGGGCGTTTTACAGCCGGGAATCGAACTTGCGACCGAGAACAAATAAATATTGTTCTCTTAATATAGAATGTGTAATGTCTTTCGAATAAAATTATACTTTATCGGCCTTACTAATAAAAAGTTAAACACTGTGGTTAAACAATGGATAAATTTCTACCATTTTCTACCATAGCTGTGTCCTGCTCTTGCTCACATGAAACGTCAATCATAAAAACAAGACAGGTTATTGCAATAACTAATCCATTGCAAAGCGAATGGGTAACATTTTATTAGTAAGACCGTATGTGTTTTGTTTGATAATTTTAGGTAGGGTCCTTTCGACATGTAAAATATTAATTAAACAGGTTTATTAGAAAGCGGTCCCATAGTTAATGTTCAGGTTAAGTACCTAAATGTAATTTTGCATAGCGTATTTAAAAATGTATTGTTATTTTTTACACTAAACTATTCATTACTTTTTATATAGATAAATAGACCACAGTCATGGTATATATGAAACTTTCACAGGTTGAAATATCCATCACAGATTTCCAATTTCCATGACTTTTAGCACATTGCAATACTGTTTCTATTGACAAGCTATGATTTTAAGGTATAACGCATTTCATTAAAGAAACGAATCTTAAATGGCAGCGCTTATCATTCCCTCTCGCTTACACACGGCCGTACGGCATGCAAAAAAATAGGGAAAAGTAAAATCACTAAAATGGAATTAGTAATCACTAAAATTATTGGAATTTGTCATAATATGTTCTTTGGGAAAAGTTGTTCAGCGTTATAATCTGTTTTACAAATAGCACATTCAATATTACGATTTAAATTATCTCATTTATACTCTACATTATTACTTAATTCACTTATAAGAAAACTCCTAAATAACTGACGTGGAATACATAATGAGTTCATGAACATAACAACCCTCTTCCCTCCGAGTCCCTCTTTAGGGAAGTCCTCAAATTGAGCCGTCACTTTTATAAACGACGGTACAAGTTTTAAGATGGGGATAGTCTAGGAGCTGACTCATTAAGTTTATGTTTGTGCTTATGGTGCAAAATTTTGCCGCTTTTCGGAATTTTGCACGGCGTTAAATTTACGAAATTTTAAGGGTAAAAGAAAGGTTCGTGAACGTCAATGGGTGACACCCTTGTTTATGTTGCTACCAGGGTGAGCCTTCCGTTCGCCCACGCGTTCGCTTTAAAACGTAGTAGCCCCATCGAGAGACAAGGCAAAAAAGCTAAAAGATCTATTTCATCACCATCTAATGCGAAATGCTATTTTATTTATTTGTACAGATGACATTCAATCTTCAATGAAGTCGATCAAGTCGTCAATGCCAACCCGCTGATCAAGATCGATGATATACTGAATATAAAAAAATAATAATATTAACTAAACACATTTTACATATTTTATTAATTATTTAAATCTAATTAGCATACTGCCTTATTACAGAGCCACACTAGAAACATAATTTCCCCAAATTGTCTATTAAGCGCAATACAAAAAAATCTACACTATTCAGGACACTTCTACGAAATTATTCTAAAATAGTGTTCCAACTCTCACACTAGAGTACCATTATACTCGGCAACGCAATTTGCTCCCTCTATACCGACACCTGACTGTGCTTGCGTACTTACGTATTTTACATGTATTATGAAGTCTTAAAGATGTGTACTTGCTATTGTTAAGGTACTAGTGAAGGATAGAGCAGAGAAGGCTGTAGAAGAGAAATTTATATTTTATTTACGCATGCTGTTACCGTGATTTCGTTCGAGCGTGTGTATGTTGAAATTAAAGACTTTAAAATAATTTATTGTTTCTGTGTTCTTTGCAGCATTTCAATTTCTCAGGCGTGATCACCGGTGGTCGAGAGACTAGGCGTTGCTACGGCATGGCAAAAAGACGAGCGTTCAAATGCCGCCTCGTTTTTTTTCTAATTTTTTCCATTCATTCAAATTTTCTCTTTTATTAAAATAATTTTGAATGCTATAAAATCAAAAATATCAAATTCATTTAACCCGTATTTCTCTAGATAGCGTTATACATTAGCAAAATACCAAATTATAAGCGCAAGTTTAATATAATAAAGATTACCAGCTTATATCCAGAAACAGCCTCTAAAAAGATTTAATACAGCTCGCAAAACTTTCCCCGTATAGACCAGCAGTTGTGCAGTTGAGAATTTCAAACTAAAAGTTGCCAACTCACCAACTTTAATGAGTGCTCTAAATATGAAGCTTGTCTTATTAAAAATTTAAGAGATTTATCATTTTTCGTAAGTATTTGCCAGGTTTATTTACTTCTTAACATATTACTAAAGTAATAAACGCTCATGGTGGTGGAAGTACAAAAACCCGCATTTTCCTGATAAAAGTCGAACAGTTGCGATGATCGAATTATGTAACCACTGAAAAAGATATTAGATACTCTGTGAAGCCAAATATAGTAAAAAATACTACGTATATTTAATTTTAAATAGTTACTAGCGGTCCGCCCCGGCTTCGCCCGTGGTACATATTTATGTTTTCTTTCCATAAAAACCATCCTCGTACTTCAAGGTCTACCCGTTCACGCGTGATGCCGTGACCAAGGGAAATAGGGATTCATTTTTATATAGAGTTTATAATAATTCAACCGGCTACATATTCAATAATAAATCAATAAATGTAAACTCTATAAACATTAAAATTATCAAAGCCATTTGAAATATCGTATCGTTCATCCATATTGATTATTCAAATATTTAAGAGGATCATTAGTCCTCGTCGCCAAGTATTTCAATCGTTGATAAATATTCAGAAAGGCTTTATCGATTGACTGGACACCAGCCCGTCGGAAATACTTTGAATGTTTCGCTTAAATACTAGATTTCGTTGTACTTAACGTAGAATTCTGTAAAATAAAAGGAACTAGTAGGTATTATAGGTACTGTTATATATTCTGTGCTAGTATTTTAACTGTTTAAAAAGTAAAAACTTTAATGATATTGCAGAAATGATTTGTAAAACTATGTACCTACTCATAATATATTATTATGAGTTAGTAATCAATTTTCATTTGCATTGCATTTACAAGTGAAGTTATTAAGTTATTTTATAAAAAAAAACTTCACTTGTAGGTTTGTATGTAACAATTTCATCATTTATAAACTACATTTAATTTGGGTACTACGTGAGTTTTGTCATATTTTATGAATATATTTTACTAGCTGTGCCCCGCTGAATTACTCGCATTGCTTCGCTCCTGTTGGTTTTAGCGTGATGATATATTGCCAATAGCCTTCCTCGATAAATGGGCTATCTAACAGCAAGATTCGGGTAATAGAAATTCGAGTTTTTAACAGGTTACCCGCGTTCAAACAAACAAACAAACTCTTCAGCTTTATAATATTAAGTATCACTAGACTCTACCTACTTTCAAATTTATTAAATATCCTATCCTACTTTTATTATAAATGGGAAAGTTTGTGAAGATGGATGTATGTGTATGTATATGATTGTTACTCTTTCACGCAAATACTACTGAACCGATTTCAATGAAATTCAGCACACGCTAGTTCCTATATGAATGCAAAAAGATTCTGTAAACCAAGAGTTATAACAATACCCACTGTGCACCACAAAATGATCCAAAATACTTGAAACAAACAGCATTTGTACGCAAATAGTTCCGTAAAACGATTTACGACGCCGTAAAATCATTTCCAGTAACCGATCTATTGTTGTGCGTTTCACTAATATTGAATCATCAGTTGCAGATATTCTATGTTAAATGGTATTAATGGCATGGGTATTACTTTGTATGAAGATGAAATGCTGTCGCTTATGGACCAGAATACCGTTTTTTTGTGGTCTGTATTATTAATCAATTTTACAGTTTCCTTGTCGGCTCTTCTCTGTATAAACTACTTTTCGAACAAGTGGTAAATATTAATTTATGTATTATGCGATTCAAAGTCTAATTGAAAAATAAATGTTTGAGTTTAAGTATAACTTGACTTTGTTTTAATGCTTTTAATGTGTATTCGGTAGTTCTAGAAAAGGTTGTTAACTCTTCTTATATACCTCTGTCATAACCGTCTAACCGTCATTCAGTGTCCTGGCAGAATAACGCTTGCCGTACAAGCTTGTACGAATGTGTATGTGTGTACATTATAATGTATAATGTTGTACGCCCTTTGTACGCTACACGTTAAATCACATGTATCACATGGCACAGGTACATGATGAATACAAATGGGCTAAGCGTTTATATTCTAAGTCACGCTCGAAATAATTTCTGTATTTTATTCAGTACATATTGTGACAATCTGTGCTATATAAACTGTGTATATAAAGGTATACATAGATATTATCGTGTGAGGCGTACATATATTATTTAACCGAATTTGAAAGAGGAGGTTATATCATTTGACTTTTGGTGTGAATGTAATTTATTTCTTTTTCGATGTACGAAAATATATGATTATTAACAAAAATATCTATTCGTAACAATAAATTATTGATACTTACATATATTTAGAAGAAAGAATAAAAAAAAAATTACAGACAAAATAACAAACAAATATAAACCAATTATAAGTATTTAGTTACGTTCTTCCTCGTGTTTCGCAGAAAGTAATAAATCATTGTTTATTTGTTTACCTTGAGGAGAAAGAAAAGGTTTCAATCAAATTAGTTCGGCAGTTTAAAAGGATATAGAGATAGGTTAATATTTTTACAACTTTTCCTATATCGACGTTTTATAAGCACTCGGCACTCGCTTTATTCACGTGAAATCTTGGTAAATAGCCTGTGCTATTAGCATAGGTACTATGATTATATACTGGATCTATCTGTGAGACAAATTTCACTCATATTCGATCAGCCGTTTTGCGAGAAAGTATATCCCTTGATCCATTACAAACATAGGATACAAAATTATATAACAGTAGGATATGTTTTTTACCAACAAAATAACAAGGAATAAATAATAATACTGACGTATAAATAATTATTCCATAAGTGAATGGTAACTTTGAACTCCAAAAGTATGAGGCATTAGTTTTACGAAAGCAAATATTGTAACCTAGTTAGTGACTCAAAAACATACTCTATAATAATAAATGCTGTTTGTCCGTTTGTTGTTTGTTTTTCTACTCTTTATAGTTCTTTGTTTGTTTTCCGTGTATTTAATTCTGGGGTTAGAAATTATTCTTATTTATTAAGTGATGAAATGCTGTTTCAGGTGCGTTGTAATAAGAAAGATAAGGACTTCTCGTAAATCCCAGTTTTAATAGATATACTTTATTTTTACAATAGGAACGTACAAAATTGCAAGAAAAGCTTTAAATTTTTTTTAACAATTTCTTCCATACCAACCTTTTTAGTTTTTACCAACTTTAGCATCTAATGTACCACATTGAACTGTGATTGTACCCTGAACTAGTACTTTTAAATAAAATAAAATCGAGCCCACAATTGTATGAAAAAAGGGAAAAATTTTGAATACAAAAAACAAGGACCGCGAACTTGAACTAGAAAAAATATGAATACACATACTTTCATGTGATAAAAAATATCATGGGAGTGTTCGCAAAAATCTGATGGAAATAGTTTTTACAAATAAATCCATAATTGTATGCATATTGCATTTTACTCAGAAACTATACTACAATTTGAGATAAACTTTAGCGTTAGATAGATTCGGATTGGACTAGGTCACGAAAATAAAAAATGAAAGCAGATAATTAATTGTTACAATATGAATTGCTGAAAAAAATTTGAGGTGATAAAACAAGGACTACTTATAAGCAAAATAATACATCAATTAATCATTTATTTTTCTGTCCATATTAAACAAAATAAATTTGGAAAATCCAAAAGTGCACGACTCATAATGCTCATTTAATTATGAAATATAAAAAAAAAATATATATATAGATATACAGTCTTGTAGTTTTCGTTTTTTATTAATTGCAATTAAACGACACTGAATTAATTAATCATTCGCATTCAGTGACCTACAATCGTCGATTAGAATATTTAAAAAAAAAATTTAACTCAAATGATGGATTTTTTCACAAGTTATAGTGTTTTCAGGTTTCACACATGACGGACAGGAAAATTTTTTGACCTATTTCGGTGTTTTTTTCCAATTCTATTGAAGTAAATCAATTTTTAAAAAGTATGGGATTAATCTCCATTAAATTATCTCGACAATAGTATGCAAAATATCTTGATTCCGTGAACTAACAAGGCTATAATAATAAGAATAGCTGCAAAAATGAGGCGAAAAAAATTTTTCGATCGTAAAGCACTCTCTGATGCTTCGCATCGTCGTGCAATTATGTTAGTTAACATTTTTTTGAAATACGGCCGAAAATCGTCGTTGTATTGGTGAGAGAACTTTCAAAATCGGCTAAGTCGTTTTTGAGTATTGATACACAAGTACAAATACTTACTTCCTTATAATCAGCCTAAATATGCTAATAAAATGACCAAAAACATTATCTGAACTTGAGTGCCAATTTAGCACTCTGAAATTTTAAATGTAGGTATTATACATCAAGATAAAATGCTTTTAAAAATCGCTACAGTGTCGCGAACAAAAACTTTTGCTATACAGCCAAGGTGTTGCCGGGCTTAACTTGACAATATTTTAAGAACATAAGTACACTCATGACGTAAAAACTTGAGGTGGAAAATTATTTTTATTTTCTTAGAATGAACTTTATGTGTGTGTTTTATTCGCAATATTAATGTGAATATTGTATGATGAGTATAGGATATAGAGAGGTTCTACGAATGTTATCTTTTTATTAATCGACTATGTCGGAAAGAAGGCTATTGGTATGGTTCATATAAAACAGCTGTCTCTAATTTATATGCTGGATTACGAATACAATGAGTCAATCAAAATCTCAGTCTTTAGTTTTGTAAAAACCGGTTCCTGCACTTCTAAATTTAATATTATATACTAGAACATTCCTCGAGAACCACGCTATCCATGAGTGAAAATGGAATGAAAATCGGCGCATTCGTTTTTGAGTTTATCGCGAACAGTCAGACGCATCGGCGGAATTTGTTTTATATTTAGTTATATATACATGTATATTTTGACGTATTTTATAACCGTTTTAAGTTATAACAGAACACACAACCACGATTCAAGTTCGTAATTATTCCTTTGGTCCATTGAAAAGTTACATTTGGGGTTGCATTTTTTAGAGGACGCAATTTTATTTTTTTGATGTGTAGGGGTGGTCAGTGTGAAGCTATCACCAAGTTTGTGGGGTCGCCACCCTTGTCCCACGGCCGCCATCTCGAAAATAGCGGTTGATATGGTTTTTACGATATATCTCTTAAACTATTTATTTGATAAAAAAAATTTGTTTACATTATTTGTTGCAAATTAAATACTCTACAACTTTGATCCTGCAACTTTTTGTCGTAGAACTATAAATAAAAAAGTTATAAGCGAAAATGTTCAGAAATTAGAGATATTTATATTTCTCAATAAAACTTTTTTTTATAATTTTACGTAGAAATGATATTTGACCATTTTTGTAGATTGTTTTTCGAGGAACAACTTTTATATACAACATTTTTTCATTAATTAAATAGCTAAGGTTTTACAGCGCTCCGAAGTGAGTACTAATTTTCAGTACTCTGAACTATACAGTATACTTATATTATGTGTGTACTAATAATAATTTGTCATCAGTAATGGTTTTTTTTGTTATTATAATATTTTTAATAATTAATTTTGCAATATCACTAATAATTAATTATTGAATCTTTTCCCCACCACCCAGGAGGTAGAGTCTGGAAGCGCGACTTTTTTTTACGTCGAAAAGCAGGTCTGAAATGTTCTGCAGTGTGCTTCTATTGTTCTGGAGTATGAGAAAAGAGCCAATAGCCAATATATGTATAGTTAAGAGTACTGAAAAATAGTACTCACTTCAGAGCGCTGTAAAACCTTAGTTATTGACGTTATGAAAAAATGTTGTACATAAAAGTTGTTCCTCGAAAAACAATCTACAAAAATGGTCTGATATCATTTCTTCGTAAAATGATAAAAAAAAGTTTTATTGAAAAATATAAATGGCTCTAATTTCTGAACATTTTCGCTTATAACTTTTTTATTTATAGTTCTACGACTAAAAGTTACTACACCAAAGTTGTAGAGAATTTAATTTGCAACAAATAATGTAAACAAATTTTTTTTATCAAATAAATAGTTTAAGAGATATATCGTAAAAACCATTTCAACCGCTATTTTCGAGATGGCGGCCGTGGGACAAGGGTGGCGACCCCACAAACTTGGTTTTAGCTTCACACTGACCCCCCCTACACATCAAAAAAACAAAATTGCGTCCTCTAAAAAATGCAAGGTTAGGGCTAAAAAATGTAACATTTCAATGGATCACTTTGTTTCCATTACACTGCAGCCGAAAGAGCAAACTCAAACTCAAACTCAAACATTTATTTATTCAATTAGACTTCTTCCAGAAGCACTTTTGAATCGTCATTACATTCTTTAAATTTACCACCGATTCGGAAAGCAGTATCTATGGAGAAGAACCGGCAAGAAACTCCATAGTTGCTCTTTTAAAGTCATGTCCATATACAATATAATTTTACATTACATGTTACTTACATCTAACTACATAATATTATAAATATTATCATAATATGCCAAAGAACTGTCCTGTTATTCTTACGCGACAACCCTCCATGGATTTTCATCTTCCATATATTCCTTAATGCTGTAGTAGGCTCTCTGAACTAATACATTTTTTAAATAAGTTTTAAATTTAACACTACTAAACTCTTTAATACTATGAGGAATTCTATTGTAAAAACGTATACCTTGGCCCATAAATGAATTTTTAACTTTAGCTAACCTATAAAATGGCATTTCAATTTTATTTCTATTCCTTGTGCCATAACAGTGTCTATCTCCTACTTTTGTGTGTAAGTCCGCGTTTTTGTGTACATGTAAAACATTATTAAATATATACTGTGATGGTACAGTGAGGATACCAATATTCTTAAAGAGATCTCTTAGTGAGTCCCGAGCACGTAAATTATATATAGAGCGTATGGCTCTTTTCTGTAATATAAATATAGTTTCTATATCTGTAGCCCTGCCCCATAGCAGAATTCCATAGGACATAATGCTATGAAAGTAGCTAAAATAAACCAATCTAGCCGTATCTTCATCGGTGAGATGCCTTATTCTTCGAACTGCATATGCAGCTGAGCTGAGCTTAGCAGCGGTGGTGGCAACATGGGTCCCCCATTGTAGCTTCTCATCTAGTGTCAAACCAAGAAAAACAGTAGACTCGACAGGGTATAATACTTCCCCGTTTAAAATGATATCCCTTTTGAAAGATGTTTTGTTTTACTAGATGAAATTGTTGCCGTGGATGGAATACTATGCATGTCAGTGCAGTCAATGGGCTTATGGGGCGACGGTTGCTCCTTGTCACTTATGGAACACTTACATACATAGTTATTGGTTAGAGACTCGAAACGATCCATATTTTCATTGCTTAACTTTATAAGGTAATATGCCTCTTTTATGTGCTCATTGATTTGTAACTGGGCAGCAGAATATTTTTGGTTGAGGTCATGTAATATATCATTTAATGAGTCTATTTTCTCCTTAAGTTCAGTACTTTCCACTTCATATATCATTTTATAATGTTCTAAGTCCCTGATATCTATCTAACTCTTTCACAAGGCTTTTATTTTTATTTTGCAATTGTGCTACATTTCTTAATGAAGCCGTTTAAATTAATGCTAAGGTAGGGTTAGCAGATATGGTCGCGGAAGAATCCTAACAAATACCCGCGGCCCCATCATTAAAGCGGCTCGACGGAACACAGTGGGGTTTTAGTCGGTAAGAATCCGACATAACCCACGGCTCCTTCCCCGGGGGCCGTGGGTATCTTTGGAAGATTTCCCCACTATAAAAGAAAAAAAAAAAAGGGTTAGCAGATATAGTTTCGTATTTAGAGTTCAGTTTTAATATATTTAAGATAACAATTAAAAGCCACTGCTTTAATAATAACAATTTAAATGATTAATGGAAAATTAAATAAGTTTATTTGTAAATATTGCTCTATGTAGAGCCTAAAATACGAATAAATATGAAGAGACATATCTCACAACGTATAATTTTTTTATTTTTTTCTATATATATCTATTATAAATGCGGGTATACATATAACTTGAATGCGGGTTTTACTTGGACGTGAAAAGCTAGTAATACATATAATATATAAGAGAGCTTTAGAATATACCTGGTTTACTAAACGAAGTTGTTCATCCTACTAATATTATAAATGCGAAAGTTTGTGAAGATGTGTATGTGTGTGTTTGTTACTCTTTCGCGCAAACACTACTGAACCGATTACAATAAAATTTAGCACACATATAGAGGGTAACTTGGATTAACACATAGAATAGCTTTGTATCCCGAAAATCCCACGGGAAAGGGAACTATGCTGGTTTTCCTTTGACTACGGCAAATCTGCAGGCGAAAAGCTAGTAATACACATAAGAGATATTTGGAACCTACATGGCTTTCTAAATGAAGTTAATATGCTATATACGAATACATATAATATGTCTTTAAAACCTGGTTATATCATAGGCTATATAGAGACTCCAGCCTTTGCTTATATCAGAATGCAATTCAGAAATCAAATCGAGGTATGACGTTATTGGAGTACAAAGATGGCCCAAATTCTAGACGTTATTATAAAGCTGATAACATTGGTTTTGTAATAGATTCAGAATTTCTTATCTCTCTATAAATGACAAGCATATCGTCCCGGTTTCTCCCTGGCTGACAGAGGACAAAAACGAAGTAATATATTACTTATTTTATTTTATTTATTTAGGTCATCCAACAACACTCACAACAATACTTATAGCTAGGGTACATAATATAATTAAAAAAATGACAATTGTGACAAACAATTTTTAAGTCAAGTCACTAAGTGGTACACAAAGCAGAAAAAAATAAACAAAGTTAAGACAATTCCTTTAAATACTTGCGGATTTTATTACCATTTTCGTGAAAAATATCAATAAAAATTTATTACTTATGTAACTTTCTAATATTGTAGCTTTCAATTAGTGAAAAAATTATTAAAATCGATACAGTACTTTTGGAGCTTATTCAATACAAACAAATCCTTTATAATGTAAGTGTACATAACAGAAATAAATAAGGTAAAAAAACACAGTAAAGAATAGATCCATAGTTTATTCACACAGAAAAATCGACGTCCACGGCAAATTTTATCGCATTGTACAATGAATGGTTTTGAATGAATAGATTTGTTGGAATTATTTTGTCGTTACGTTCGTCAATAATTTATTTAATATCTAAATACAATACAAAAACAAACAATACAACACAGAAACATAAGAAAATCAGTATTTTCTGTACATACTTATTACATTTGTTTTACTTATAACTTTTTTACATTTTAATACAAACACACAAATTAAAAATGATTGCGAATTATTCTTATCTAGTTTTACGCCGCGGCTTCGCCCGCGTTTTCAAAGAAAAACCCGCATAGTTCCCGTTCCTGTGGGATTTCCCGGATAAAAAGTATTCTATGTCTTATTCTAGGTCTTCAACGTCCTACATACCAAATTTCATTGTAATCGATTCAGTAGTATTTGCGTGAAAGAGTAACAAAAATCCATCCATCCTCACAAACTTTCGCATTTATAATATTACTAGCCTACCACCCGCGGCTTCGCCCGCTTTATTTAAAACTTAATAAATTATATACTAAAACCTTCCTCTTGAATTACTCTATCTATTACAAAAAACCGCATCAAAATCCGTTGCGTAGTTTTAAAGATTTAAGCATACAAAGGGACATAGGGACAGAGAAAGCGACTTTGTTTTATACTATGTAGTGATGAATTAGGATAATTGATAAAGAATTAAGTTTAGAATGTAGCCTTAAAGCACACACTTTTCTAAATTATTATAAAACACAAAGTTTTATTAAACACATTATCTATTAAGGGCCGATTTTTCAATCCTTAATTAAAACTTATTCAACGAATATCGTATTAAACAACCATTTTAAAAATGTGTTACTTGCACACTTTTTGGCAGTTTTTAGGTGACATCTGTATATTATTGTGTAATACTTTATTGGACGGATAAGATTTAACCAAGGATTGAAAAATCAGCCCTTAATGGTATTATAAATTTCCCATGTTAAACATATTTTATGCCATAGCAACCCTCTTACGTGCGTTCATCTCTCATATTACAAATTTTCATTACATTCTGAACTAGGAAAGTTGTACGCGACGAGAATTTCAAATGCTTTTGTTACTCGCTCTTTTTGTTAACTACCTTTGGTTTATTGTTCACGACAACCTGGTAATATGAACATTAAAAAAATTAAGTGGTATATTTATTTATTTATTTTATTTATTTCAGAAAAAGAAATTTATTTATTTATTGACCATTATCCTTTTTCGAAGTTGATCAATAAAACATTTCCTTGCTAACAAACTCTATTATTAAAAATCTATCATATAAAAATCCTACTCATACTATAAACGCGAAAGTTTGTAAGAATCTGTATGTTTGTTCGTTATTAATTAACTTAAAAACCGCTGAACTGATTTTGATGATACTTTGCAGTTATGTAGCTTATGTATTAGAAAAACATTAGATGTAAATACAAACATAATACCTAAAATGTAACATTTATTTCAAATAATAAACTGACATTTTGTAAGTAATATTTCTACTTAAAATCTATTTTAGAATACATTTAGAGGAAAGCGACTAACAGCTTAGCAATGCAGATAGCTTGCAGCAGCGGTTTACATGCTCCATGTTTGATGTTTGACATTGTTAGTACTAAATAGCCGAAATATCTGTAATATATACAAGCAAATAATATAACAGAATATAACTCTGTAGAAAGCATTTGTAGAAATAAATACATATTAAAACTGTTCAGTTAGAATGCTACAAAATGTTTTAACGATTTACCATCCACTTTTTAGCGCGTTTAAACAAACAAACAAACTCTTCAGCTTTATAATATTAAGTAAAGATAATATACTAAATGGGGTCTTATGACTCGCACCACAGGTTCTACAGAACCCACTTCGGGCACCAGCTCTCATAAGGTTGCCTAATTTATTATGTATGAGAGAGATAAATAAATGTAATATTAAGTATAGATTTCATCCCAATCTGTTCTGCAGTAAAAGCTTTACGGATAGACAGACTTACAACATTATCATAGATTCTTATTGTTAGCGTATTTCACGTACATTTTGGAAGTTTACATTTAACTGGATTATGATAATGTATTCACTTGCAGGTAATGTGGGAGTACATTATACACCTGCTTTAATCTTCCGGGACTGTTATGGTTTTGGAAGAAAAATAAATATTGTTGTGTTTGATTTTTTGTTTAGAAATCGATGATGAAAAGGGCTTTAGAATGTCATTGCTTTCTTGTGTATGTTATAAAATCTACTGTTTTAATTGAGAAAGATATTTGTATGAGAAGATAGATGATGTTTGATATCACTCAAAAGCGGCTTATCATGATGAAATCACCTGTAGAGATAGAATATTCTGGATTAAAAGTGTAATTAGTAAAAAAGTGATGGATATGTGCCACAAAATTTGGCAACATAATTTTCATAAAAATTTCATATTCATAAAATTTTATATTATAAAATAAATTTATAAAGTATAGAAACAATTATTTCAAGAGGCGGGTTTCGAACCCGCGTCTTTCCACCAAACCGGGACGGAGAACATAATTTTTGTAGTAAAAATAAAAATATAGTGCTACTAACACTCTTCTCTATTTTCATACTTGTGATTAGTTTTGGACTAAATGAGGTTCCTATACAATAAAGAGGACATTTGGTTATTAAAATTTATTTCAAGAATTAACATCACATCACAGAATTTCCAGAAACTTTCATGTTTTACGGTACATTTCCTCTCTTTGTCGATAAAGGCAAAAGTAACCATTAAAAGACTATTAGCCATAGGAATGGAGTCACGCTCACGACCTCACCACGCCCGGACAGATTGACGTTAATGCGATAGTGTTTTTAAACTAGTTATGTGGCCCGGATTTTCCTGGAATATAATATATGTAATTTAGGATCAATGTAGCCTTCTGTCAGTAAAAATAACTTTTTAATGTAGTAAGGAGCTCTGTAGAAACGTTTTAACACCGGCTTTTTATAGGGATTTGTATATTTAATGAATTCATTAATACATAGATATAAACATTGTAAAAGCATACAGATTATTTTTTATCGTGAAAATATTACCAAACCAAAAGAGGTTTGTGGAGGAAATACGCATAATGATAATTTATAATTTATATGAAAAACTGAGCGATATCATCACCCTTTCCGCTGTTAGCAAAAATGCTGACATCAGATGTATTCAACCCACGTCTTTCAGTTTATCATGGAAGGCCAAACTCATTTCAATTGCCTAATTTATTTTCTTATTTAAATATGACTTTTAAATATTTAGGCATATAAATCTCCTAATATACCTAGAGTTATAAATAAATAAATAATAAATAAATAAATATTTCAGGACAAACACACGGCACGATCTGATCCCACACTAAGCTTTCGCTTGTGTTATGGAAACCAGATGGCTGATAAACATACATATATAATTTTAAATAAATACTTATATAGATAATTAACACCCAGACACAGAGCAAACATCTATGTTCATCACACAAATATTTGCCCCGGGTGGGAATCGAACCCACGACCTCTGGCTTTGAAGGCAGGGCCACTAGTCACTACCAACCAAGCCAACCGGTCAGTCAAAGTTCATCAGTCAAGTTATAAATAATTAATATAGTTAAAAAATAACTAAAATACATGCTTAAAGTCGTGAAATTATTGTATTGTCACCGATCCTTGATAAGTGTACAAGGTTTGAATTAAAGCTGTCCGTTTAAAGTGGGTCAAAATCGAGTCAGGAATCGATTACATACAAACATACATATACATAATATCTGATAGTGCAGTATATAACTTTAACTAGAGATTAGACAAACTGCAAGCTAAGCTGTTAGTTCTAGTTAGTGTACTAATTGATTTCTCTGCAAGTTGGCTTTTATATTGTGATTGGTGTAACATTAATTGATGCAGTTTGAATTGAATTCATTATCAGTGCTTCATTAGTTGGTTGCTCTCCAATTTTAGTAAATTATACTGACCAATCCTTAGTTATTATCTACAATTAGTCTGTATTTTAGAGAATGCTAATTTGTTTTGAATACAAAGAAATAGTTCTAAAATCTAATTAGTCGTTCAGTTATTTCGAAGATTGTCAAAAGAATTTTTCAAATCGGACCAGTAGTTCCTGAGATTATCGCGTGCAAACAAACAAACAAACAAACAAGCTCTTCAGCTTCAGCAGTATAGATTAATAAAATGCTTTGATCAGCACTGACAAGAGTTACTTCCATTTTTTATTATTAAAGATAAAGATGCGGATTGTATTTGTATTGTTAAGCGTATTTTATGGAAAATTTCATGTCTCCCTTAAGCCGTTTCGTTTATTCCCACAATTTATCACCCAATCAAATTTTATCACAGCGTGTAAAGCGGTTTTATCCCCTCAAGTTACAAAGACATACAGTTTTATTGTCATAATATAATAATACGAGCTTTGCCCTCCGGTTTTGCCCGCATTGCTCCGCTCTTATTTGTCTAAGCGTGATGATATATTATAGCCCTTTCGCGATAAATGGATTATCTAACAGTGAAATAATTTTTCAAATCGGACCTGTGGATTCTGAGATAAGCGCATTTAAACAAACAAACAAACAAACATTTTTGCCATATAATATTAAACGAAAGTAGATAAACAAGGCTTAAAATATTAGACATGATTTATCAAGACTATTCTGTTCTAAATATATATCTGAAAATTTTCCTTTAATATTTAACTTGGAGAGTCAGCTCTGCGAAGTAATAACAAAAGTTGTATAAGAGTAATAACATTTCTAAGACGTGGCGAGACAAATCAAAGCCAACGAACTCGCAAGAGCTAGTAATCAATTCTCGAATCATCTATATATATAAAATTCAAAGGTGACTGATATAGTGATCTATCAACGAACAGCCCAAACCACTGGACGTATCGGGCTGAAATTTGGCATGCAGGTAGATGTCATAACGTAGGCGTCCCCTAAGAAAGGATTTTAGAAAATTCATCCCCTAAAGGGGTAAAATAGGGGATGAAAACTTATACCATGAAAATTTATCTTTTCCACGCAAGCGAAGCTGCGAGCAACAGCTAGTTTCAAATAATAATTCTTTGTTATAAATTCAAGAGGAATATTGCATCACTTTCACATGTATTATATTAGTAAAAAGGTGTAGATAAGTTACCAACACAACATTTGATCTTCAAAAACGGCACATTAACACACCCTATAAGTCAAAGTAAGATGGCAAGATTCAACTGTCGTGAGCGAAAAAGTGACAAGAAGTAAAATGTGGCAAAAAGACACATTTCGACGTGCCACTCCTGGAGCGCTTATATCTATACTTTTTTTACTTATCATTGATCATTGATCTGAACTTTCATTCCGTGTCAGTGTTAAGACTCCTTTCCTTGGGTTCTTAAGCCTGTAGCTGTGGTTTTGAGTATAAATGTTTTATTTGCTAGAAAGTAGAGACACCAATCTAACTGAGCTTTAAGCCTAAATATTTGCATCTGCTTTTAAAGTAAGAATCTCACCTCTGGATTGATGTGAGGCGGCATCACGATCTTCTTCTGCGGCGGCGACCTTAACACAACATTTTCATCACGTATTATAATCTGTGGCTCCATCGCCAGCAGCTTCTTCTTACACTCTTGCATTTGCAAGCACTCCTTGTTTTTCTTCGACAACACTGACTCTGAAGATGCATGTTTCGATGTGTGCTTACTCGATACTTTTAAGCTATCCATCGACGCTGTCACTTTAGCACTTTCCCTACCGTTTGAGGACGCCATGTTTATTTAGGTGTACCTCAAGGGTCACTATAGGTCCACTGTTATATAATATTTATGTTAATGAGTGTGTGCTACTTTTACGATTGCATTTGCGTTTTTAGATTAATATTTACATCACATTACCTAATTTACCACAAGCACAAACCTAGTCAAATTGAAATTTTAATTGCCAATCTATTTAATAATATAAAATGGTGATATGCCATAATAAACTAATTAATCAACTTCTTTATCATACCAAAAGCATTTACGATTCAGTTCCTTATAAATCTCTATATTTTGTTTTAAATTAATGATAAAAACTATGGTAAAATAAGAATTTTAAGATCAAATAGGTACAGTAAGAATTAACCAACTTTTAATATAATCTGTAATATTCAAACTTCTTACTGTCATACCAATTTCAAAATCAAACCAGTTTATTCAAATCAGTATCCACAAGATATCATTTACACCTATTTGCCACATTACGAAATCAGAGTTCGCGAACATAATCCTGCTATTTGAGCATAATTCACAGATTTCTATAGCTTCATTTGGGATGAAAGCCTCTAATAAAGTAACAACTACCTCCCGTGTTGAGGAGATAAGGCTATTAGGTGTGCTTATACTCGCACTTAGGTGGAACGCGTATTATAAACAGATTTAGATATTATTATACTAGATATTCTCGATGTATGTTAATGCAGGAATTTCAGTTATTTAGAGACTAAGACGAGGTTTTGGAAGTATTAAGACTGTTATTACTGAGAACATATTAATTTGGCTTTGTTTAGTTAGGTTATTGATTTCGATGTGTAAAATTATTTGTATTAAATTTTACTGCCCATCAGATTTATAAAAACCAACTAACAGACAAATACTCATATTGTTTTTTTTTTTATTATAAAAGCAATGCTTCAATACTATTAATTATTAAGCATTAAAATACACATTTCTATTTCAAATCTAAATTATTTGTTTACATCTCTCACACCATTAGGTATAGAAAATATTACATTACCCTTAAGGCATTACCAACGTACAGTTTCCAAGTGCGCAATAAAAATATATTCTATTCCAATTGTTATGGGTTTCCAAATGATTCCAAATGTACACCTAGATATTTAATGGTGACAGTGCGTGCTAATTGTCTGCATGTACATGCTTTGTTTTCGAAGGTGTTACACGTAT
>CAJQZM010032279.1:0-13807 GCA_907164665.1 Colias nastes | reverse complement strand
GTTACTTATCTCTCGTCGATAAACGTATGTAAAATCGTCGTTTCTTAAATTTCGTCTCAATATCGAAGGAGTAATAAGTTTTCAAATTATTTGGTTTTTGTGAAGGCATGGAAAAAAAAAATTGTACGTTTTTAATTTAATATTTTTTCATACGTGTACGTCGCTCAGCCGTTAACTGCTCGAGCCGCCCGTGTACGGCCGCTCTAAGAAGTTTTTATTTATTGTGCGATTTACATTTAGAGTTGCTAACAGTAACTTTAAAGTGATATCAAAATAAATAATCCTTGCGTGTTACGTTATATGCGGATAAAGGTGAATGAATAATGCATTTCAGCATTACCCGCTGTACAGGGAATCAGATAGTATTTGCACAGAGCCCGACGCAGCGCCCTTACCGCTGAGGAATAATCTATTCGAGGAACGTTGGGATTGTTTATCCAAGGAATCGACGGAATATTTAATAGAGAGCTTGTTGCCTCGTGTGGTATTTGGTGCTCACACACACCACAGCTGTTTGGTGCGACACAGCTTCGTACCACGCCCTGATCATAAGATAGAGTTCATTGAATACACCGTGCCGTCCTTTTCCTGGAGGAATCGATTGGACCCTAAGTACTATTTGGTTAGTCTGTTTGTGTTTTGTATCTGATGAACTTTGAAATATAATTAAGACCCCATATCACAAATTAAGTTTGGGTATTTAATATTTATTCTGCTAGATATTTCTGTTAAATTTTATTAAAATAGTTTTTTATTGAAAACGTTACTAGTTCAGGAAATATTAACGTTCCTTTTTTGCCAGTTTAATTACCTACCAACGGTACAGTTATTTATTTATTTATTTATTTTTATTTAGTTACAAATAACTCATAATTTTACGATTGATATCATCTTTAGAATTCCTGTTTTTTAACTCATTAAAAGCAATGTAACATAACCTATTCAACAAGGTCCAAACCAAGGGTCGCGGTTGTAACGTACACGGTGTGTATTACAGCTGACCGTAATCCCGGACGAGGTGAGAGTGGCCAAGTGCGAGTTGCCGCGAGAATCCACGATACAGGTCACGGCCGTGATACTCCTGTTGATACTAGCTGCGTATGTACGCTGGTGTTGGAGGCGGAGGTCTTTTAGGCATATGTAAGTAGTTTTATAAGCTTTTAATACACGGTTGTACTGGGATAAAAGTATAAAATATATAATATGTGTAAAAAAATAAGGCGCATCTGGGTAATTCTGAATGACGGGGTACATCCAAACATGTGAAATGAATACGTAAGTATGATTGAAATAAAAATTCTATTATTATCAAACCTTTATATTTTTATACAATACCTTCACTTACAGTAAAACCACGGTTCTGGTGTTGACAATTTTCCGAAATTTCCCCACATCCGCACTTTCCCGAATCCCGATGCACTTACATGATGCATCGGTATGGAACTTGCGATTTAAGTATATACGTTGAGTACCTAAGAATATTTAAAGTTATCTTCTTATTGGGATAATCGCTAATAATGATATTATCATTTCATAATAATTTAGAAAATAGTTTATGACATATTTTGATCCATGACTACTAAGCCGACAGTTAAAGCGCTAATTGATTTTTTCTGCGTCGCTATGAAATTATTTGGTGATAGAATGAATGTAATAAAAAAACGATTAATTATAAAATATCCAATTATTATTTTTCCATTTCATATATTATTGTATACTTCACGATTTGGACAAATAGTAACATAACTTAAACGATTTAATTTGGACATCGTCTACCTTTTTAAATTAATTATGACAAATATCATAGCTATAAAAATAACGTCTAAAAGTTTTAAATGCAAATAAAACTATTTTAGGCTTGGCGTAATTATCGGGTTGATAAAAAACAAGTAGCCTATGTTTGACCACGATTTCTGGATTATTTTAATGCAAAATATCATCGAAATCGGTCCTATGGTTTAGCCGCGAAGTGTTAACTATAAACGGAGAGACATTCGGATTTATAATATAAACTTTATAAATTAAAGATTTTACGACTGTTATCGCGATTTTTTTAAGTGGTAAATACCTTAAAATTGCGGAATTTCAATTGCCAAAAAATATCGCGAACTGATAGATTTAGTACTAGGTATATGATTTATGAATCCATTATTACTAACTTGGAAGTTAAAAATCACATTATTACTAAACTTTATTATTGTTACGAATTTCCGTTGCCCAGCGCGCAGTGAACCGACTGAATTCCACTGTGTTCATTCGAGCCCTTTTCAGCAGTCGCGGTGGGATCGCGGATCTAAGTTCAAATCAACGGACTTCAACCACTCGAATTGTTGACATAATATTGTGAAATACATATATCCAAAATAAAAATGTATTTTCTTTCATAATAGGGGATAAAAATAACTCATTTATTTAAGAAGGCTATAATTTATGTCTCAATTTTATTTTTGTCAGAGATTTTAAAGATAAAATCGAACGAGAAGTTTTTATACTTTTTGTGGATCAGGTACTGAAATAACCTAAAGAGAATGGTCAATATAGAGTATTAATACGTTACAGAAAGTTAACAAGCACCGAAGTAATAGCAAAGGTGATTTCAAATTAAATTTTATTTTTTCCGTTAGTAACTTTGTAGAATTAAGCTGATAAGCTATCTACGGGTTGGCCAGTTACGTGCAGGTCGGAGGTGAAATCCGAGCACAGTTGAGAGACACAACTATTAAATCGGATGATTAAGTAAAATAACAATATGATGACAAATATGTATTGTAAGGCTGACTTAGTGAAAGCTCATTATCACACTGTTTGTATGCATTTTCTGAGTAAATTTACTATGGTAATGTATATTATATTTTACACTATCAGAAACTAGATATTTCAACGAACAAAAAGCCCCCAAACTTTTTGAAAAAAGCTGATATTTTGATGTCAGAATTTTCGATTGAAAATTAGGTTGTTTTTTTGGTATTAAGTTAAAATAAGGTGAAAAAATAAATATTTTCAATCAAATAAATTACACTGTATTTGGGACATAATAAAGTAAGTTTTCACCAAATTTCGTAGAAAAAAAATAAATTTTGAAGTAGATAAAAATAAAAAACCAAAAACTTGGTTTTTTGAATTTTTCACCTAAATTTTGAGGTTATGTGAAAAAATTGTTAATACAAAAGTTGTAGATCTTTTTATTACCTACAACTTTGCCATTGAACTTTTTTCCATAGGACTTGTAGTTTTGTCGGAATTTAAGAGAAACCATTTTTTAGCCTTAAAAGCTCCCCCCCTCCCACTTCCCGAGCTCGGATTGTCTGTAATTTATTTTTCCTTTAATTTTTATCACATTCCCCTCCTTTTCTAATGGGTTTAATCCTACTACTATTTTTTTTTGTTTCAAAAATTATCGACCCTGGTCTAAATCTTTTGCTTCGTTTACGCGGCTTCCTTCTTCATGACTTGCAATACATACTTACATATTAAGCCGTTCTATTTTTTTTATGAGAAGAATGATGTAATTAATAAAAATAAATATTTTTTGTCACAATCTTTCTCTAGCAGGCTGGTTTACGAAGAAACAATAATTGTTTCTTCGTTGTGAGTAATTATTACTCCAAATAAGTTTTAAACTTTATAAAAACAATTGGTCTATAGTCTATACTCTATAGTTCCTGCGAAGATTGATATCCTTGAGGAAAACGTACATATATAAAATACACATTACCTGTACTTCGGTCTTGGGAAACCGGATTTCCACCACACCTTGTGTCACATATATCTAGATCATGCAATATGTTTATTATATTTAAAAGTGCATACGTTTTTAGTCTCACACATAGAATGTTAGTTTAGTTTTCGATAGCCAAAAAATCATGAAATCTACACGTGATGTTTGAATGAGAACACTTCTAATCATTTTATTTGTTAACTCAACTATTCTCTTCATATTTTATTATTAAAAGAACTAGATATATAATTTAAATCGAATTATTGAAACAATATCCCAAAACTTTCATCTCAAAATTTTAGTTTATTAAAAGTATTTTAGATTCTTATCACGCATGCAGTTGAATGCAGTAATTACTTCATTATAACACGTAGGTACGTAACGTACCATGTTAGCATTAGTTGCGGTAGGTCTTGCTGAAAAGCGAATTCGTTCGTAAGTGGAAAATAAAAAATGCTTTAGAATAAATGTAGAGTATAATAAGGTGTTTTTCCCCCAGAGACTAAACAAATGCATTAATTATGATAAAAGTGTCGTAAGGTTGTTGAATGTCATGAACGTTTTCTTAGGTATATGACCCAACACATACATACATACTTAAAATGGCGGATACCTGACTGCAGAAGATGTGAATTCATAGTAGTACCTAGGAAGTTAACTATATCTAAATAAGAAGTAGTTTGGACGTGCATTTTTTTAAACAAAATGTTTAAGAAAGAGTTTAGACGCATAAAAGGCTTTTTTTTAAATATCATTAGGTACAATTAATTACTTATATGATTAAGCTAACAAATTCAAATTCTTGGAGGACATCCAGTGGCCGAACTGTCTGGTAATTTTACAAGAAATAATACAATTAGCGTTAAGAATCACCTTCTAGTAGTCATACTTTGTGGGAAGCGTTACAGAGTTGTCATATACTATTACTATCGGGCTTTTAAGATGCATCCGAAATAGAGACAGGATGCACAAGAAAACAAAAAAGGAGCCGCTAAATATTGTTCTAAAGCTATCCTATTTACGCTATCGAAATTTCTGCAACAACCTGCTTAAGAGACTTAAAATGGAATATGAGAAGAAAACATTTAATGAAGCCGGAAAGGACGCGAAGAAAATGTGGGAAGCTGTTCGGGGCGCACTTGATATCACCAAAAGCACATCCCCTCCAACCGAGCTGCTAAAATCAAACGTATATCCTCTCGAATCAGTTAATTTGATAAATTCATTCTTTGCTAACGTAGGTACAGATCTGGCCAGTAAAATCTCCTTTAACCCTCAGTGTATTAATGCACTTAAACTACACCTACCCGTTCATAGTCCACAACTAAATTCAATCGTTTTTCTGGAGACGGATGAGAGAGAGGTTGATCTCCTCATAGGAAATCTGCGGGTGGACTGCTCCTCCGGCTGGGATGGTATATCCGCCAAATTACTAAAAGCATCTAGGCATATCCTTGTACCGCCCATAACGTATATCTGCAACATGTCTCTTTCCCTTGGCATCTTTCCTCAAGCTCTTAAAAAAGCCGTCGTACATCCAGTTTACAAGTCGGGGGATAGGGACAGTGTGAACAACTATAGGCCGATATCTGTTCTGCCAATTATATCTAAAATATTAGAAAGAATTATTTACAAACAATTGCTTAATTATTCTAACAAATATAACATCATCGCTAGGAATCAATTCGGGTTTCGTAAGGGTTTATCAGCAGAAGACGCCGTGTCATCACTTGTTGAATCAGTGATAGGTAATTTACTAATTTGGATAGTAAACTCAAATGTATCAGCATATTCCTTGATCTATCCAAAGCCTTCGATACAGTCTCTGTCCCTATCCTCCTACGTAAACTGGATAAAATCGGAATACGTGGCACTGCATATAAGTTGATTAAAGATTTCTTAAGCAACCGTACTCAATGCGTTAAAATCGGAGACCATATCAGCCGGGAAGCAGTAGTCACTTGTGGAGTTCCCCAGGGAAGCTTGCTTTCTCCTCTCCTTTTCCAGATCTACGTCAATGAACTGTGCCAACTAGTACTACCATCTACTAAGGTTATAGCATACGCTGATGACACTGCACTAATAGCTGTCGGCAAGGATTGGAGTGAAACTAAAAAAGTAGCCGAGTACTCGCTTAGTGTAATAATGTCCTGGTTTGCATCTAATAGTCTCACTCTTAACATCCAAAAAACATGTTTTGTCACTTTTGGCCCCAGACAATCATCTCTTCCAGCCGAAAATTCTTACACCCTCACAGCTCACTCATGTACAAGCCAGAGAAACTGTCACTGCCCGTCCGTGAACCGTACTGCATCAGTAAAATATTTAGGGGTGCACCTAGACGCTTGTTTAACCTGGAAACCCCATATAGAAGCAGTATCTTCACGTGTTAGGAAACTTATTTTTGTTTTCAAAAAACTCAGACTCGCCGCACATAAGGATATTCTTAAAATGGTATACTCGGCCTTATGCGAATCCATCGTCAGTTACTGCATTACCGCTTGGGGAGGATCTTCAAAAAGTATCATTATACAGGCAGAAAGAGCCCAACGAGCTGTGATTAAAACCCTTTTGAATAAACCTTTCAGATACCCCACCGAAAAGGTTTATACGCAATTTGTGGTTATGACGGTTCGTCAATTCTACGTATATCGCACAGTAATGCGCAAACATGGAACCCTATCCCCAAAGCAAGTTTCTTCATCTGCTCCAAAACGACGCACACTTCCCTGTCCTAAAATCTTTACTAAAACACAATTTGCAAAAAAATTTTATCCTTACTTAAGCACGGAATTATACAACATTCTAGACAAAAAATTAAATTTACTCACCCTTAATAAATACCAATGTAAAATTAAACTAAAAGAATTTCTTCTCACGCTTAACTATGACGACTCTGAGAATCTCCTTCACACCACAATAAATATATAACATACACACATCCATACACACTCCTACACATTCACACACATACACGCATGCGCTCACATTCACAATCATAAACTATAATTTTATTTAAAAAAGTTTATATTTTTTTTTGTTCTGTTTTTTTTTTATAATACTTTCACCTACATTTATGTGTTGCACGTAGATTGTAAGTACATATAAATATAATAATGTTATTATGTACGAATGACCCCTATAACACAGGTTTAACCTAGCATAGGGGTCATTGTTTAAACTCTGTATGTAAAATAAAAATGTATGTACCTGCAAATAAGATCTGTATACACCTTGTGCTTTTGTTTTTTGAGTCTAATAAACTTTATTTTATTTTATTTTTTTATTTTTTATTTTTATTTAAATCTATCAAGGCTAAAGGGGTAACTGAGCATTTCATAATATGATACGACGAAAAAAAAACTTTTGAAGAAAAATATCACTTTCGGCCTGCCTCAAAAAATAATGGTGATATCGTCACTTCTTATATGTTTCCAAAATATTTCTTGACAACCCAAACCAAATCAAAAACCTTAAATTGGATAAGCGATTAGTATCAAATACTCAACCAAATTATTTGACATAGGTACATAGGTAAAATCACTCGTAAGTGATAAGGCAGCCTTCTGTGCTGTTTTTTCTTTTAGAATAAGCTTTGTTTTATTGTTTGTATTTTGGCAGCAAGATGAAGAGTTTAAATAAATAAATAAAATAATAGGATTGAAATACGGTTAAATACAGCAAAGCGATGCATAATTTTGACAGATATGAAGAGGTGAAATCGGTATATATAACTGCGTTATGTTTCATGATCAAATAAACTAATTGTATCTTTCCGATTACTTAGATAGGTACATGAGATTAACATTATTATTATTGGATCTGGTAATTAAGCTTTATCAGGTGTTTAGGATTAACAAGTAATTGCTGGTGTTTAGATACTTCTATAGTAATAATAAGATGTACCCTAGAATCTAGATGATTATCTACTTAAGGTTAATTAGTAGGAATTTATCAATAATTTCAGTAATTAGTTTAACCTTCTACAGATTTAATGCCATATTAAAAATGGCCACAAAATATATAGTTTCCTTTTTTGTTTCAGGTCGGATAAGAAAGTATGAACAGAAAAGATACGAAATAATAATAGGAACTTGTGCCACATACTTTATAGTATCAAGCAAAAATATATACTCAGTTTAATACTGTAGTGAGCCTTACAACTAATCTATTTAAATGCACAAAGGATACAATCATTTGTGAACATTGAAAAACTTCCTAGTTAATACTTCTAAAAAGTCTCTCCACACGCTTATCAAAACTTATGTCGCCACAATAAGCGAGGTTTACTCAATATTCACAATTACAATAATAATAATTTAGCTTTTAAGGTTATTACACTAATATCTTATGCCGTTATGACCTAGCCTATGACTTGCGAAAAATAACTTATTATCAACGAGCACATTAGCACTTGTGCGGGCTTGTTCTCTTGCGTACAAGAACCCTAAATAACGTTCACTATAATAGAGCACATTGCAGATAATGTTCATGTTCAATGTGATATTGTTTATTCGGGGATATCACTAAGCCGCATTCCTCCGGGGCGTCGGTACATGCGTTCATGCATGGGCAACTCTCCCACGAGGAATCTGTCCAGAGCCTTGGTGGCTATTTTCGAATGCCCTGAACTTCTGAAGGCAGTGCTCGCATCTCGGCCGGCATACTCCAACATTATATCAGCGCCACCAGGATGCTAAAAATAAAATTCTCGGTTAGATATTGATGAAAATTACATTCTTCATTGCTTTGGTCTTCGACTACTTTGAATGCCTACTAGTAAATTATAAAGATGAAAATATAATCTTTTGGCATACTAAAATTGATTTATATTTGGGAATTCAATTTGATTATATTAGAAATTTAAACTAAAGAATAATAATGTATGTTAAATTGATGCTAACCTCGTCGAGGAATGTTGATATATCGTAGACGCGGTCGTAGATAACGACCCAGCAGTCTTGCGTGGTGTCGTGTAGAGAGACTTCAGCGAGTGAAATGACTCGGTCTTTCGCCTCGGGGGTGCCTGGCTCTATTCTGTCTGACCATTTTGGTTTCTCCTCTACACTCCATGGGTTAACTAGTCGTAAGGCTGCCATGGTTAATGCCATCATATCAAAGTCATTAGAGTCTGGTTTTATATCAATCGCGCCCATATTCACTTCGGGTGGCGTTTGTACAGACGTCATCGTGCTTCTTTTGTCTTTATACTTTTAAGTAAAGGTAATTCGTAATCTTCTTTTCACTTTTCAAGTGATTATAGTTTCTTAAATACGTTTATTTTATATGAAGCTGTTCTTACAACTGAAACAAATAAACACAATTTATTAAAATTTAATTTCAAACTTTATTAAAAATATTGGATATTTAATTTTTTTCCGAATTTGTGTTATTATTGAAATTACTTAAAAAATAATTTGAGTTGAATATTTTTTTTTAATATCTTCAAATATAGTTCAGATATTTAGATATCATTAGTATATTTTGTAAGTTCAACATACTTACTGGAAGTTTTAAGTTATCACATCAATTTAACGAATTACTGAGATAGTCCAAATCATATCGCGAACAATTGTTGACGCAATTTATAGGCTTTAAAGATAACTAAGGGTCACTTGTATGACCCGCAAAATATTAAATATTTAGTTTTGGATATTATTGAAATTATTTTCTAGAATAAAATTCAGAAAAAGTATGATAATTTATTTAATGCTATTTAGACTCATCATCGAAAATGAGTTTTAATTTATTATATTATATTAAATAATTTTATAACATTAACTTTAACTTTACACTGACTTAATGAAATGTATAAATAGCAAAATATTTACCTTATAATAATCAATGCGTATAATTGCAGCTATATGCGTTATCTCTGCTGATGTTCGAAGTCCGGAGAATGACTGTCACAACAATTGTCACTATGCCACCACTGATCGTAAACAAGATTGAGAGTAAATAATTCAGGTAAATGCATGAGAGCGTAGATCATTGCCACAAACTAATATCGACTGATCATCTATAACATTCAATTGGTGAATGAATTGGGTAGCCGCGTCGCGATATTTATATAGCTGGCGGTTCGCTGGGCACGCGCCGGGGTCTGATGTAATCGGTGAGGCGGCTTGCGCCGGCTGCGGCGTGCTGCTGCGATACGCATACATGCGATGCCAACCTGCGATTTTTTCAATTTTCAGCAACTTCCAAAAACAAAAAGGAGGAGGTTCTATGTTAGTCTGTATTTTTTTTTTTGGTTTGGAACGATTTTTTCGGCAAATGTCAAAAGATAAAAAAAAAAAAATGTTCAGGTCAATTGGAGCATCCGGAGGTGTTCAGATTATTAATCCTTTTTATTCAAATATTAAGCCCTTCGTTCATATTAAGTTTGTATTCGGGGTCCGTCACTTAACACACTTGAAGGCTGTTACCGCTATGTTGTGGTTATTTTTGTCCACAATATTGAGAAAATTATTTTTGGATCTTGTAATGTGTTTGTCGTTACTTTCGATCAGGACATGAAAGTTATTTTTGGATTTTTGTAATGGGTAGGTAATTCAAATTAAACTCATTCCAGTTACGTAGAATTTCTTTCACTAGAATTATTTGACGTTATTAGATTAGGTATAAAAAGCATCCTAAAGCAGATATGAATTAGTAAAAACAATAACAATAACAGATACATAAAACATATATAAAAACTCGTAAATAACATCCAACAAAAAAAAATACCTGTCGATGAAATAATATGATGTAATATTACCATTGAGTTTCGGAGGCGTATGGAAATTGATTGATTATCATTTTTAATGCACCTAGCGTCGGTACCTATACCTGGACGATCATGTTTCAGAGACATTTTACTCGACTATTTAAGAATATTTTATGATTTTCTTTCATTCAATTTAAAAATAATGTTTAGGTATATGTTCGTGGAATATACCTTAATAGCTCGTTTATAAATGAATAAGAGACTTTTATATCTATTAAATAACGTTGATTTGAAGATTCAAATTTAAAATGAATTAAATTTTAATTTTATACCTATGAACTTATCTCTACTTTTTTGTTTGTTTGATAAATTTAGGATGCATTTATTTCGAAATTAAAATTGTAGGGTAAAATGCATCATAATTTTAAGTCTAGTGTTGACTTGGAATTCGTCATTTTAGGAATAAAATTAAAGAGCTTAAAACTTTCTTTATCTTAAAACTTTCTTTATCTTAAAACTTAACTAATCCAACTTTACTCGTAAATCGAACATAAAATAATCATATAATAAAATATCATACTCTAAAAGACTGGAAGAAATACAAGACTGGTTATACCTTTAGTATCTAAAAATACACATGCGGAACTAAAAAAAATCATCATGGTCCTCTGACATTAATTTCAGTCTATAAATGGCTCATTATACCATTTGAGGAATTGGACAATTTTATTAAACGCATAATATTATAATGTTTTGGTAACATAGGTTTGTGATCAGTCGAGTTGGTGACGTATAGCGTTGAATGAACTCGCGTAATATTAGAATGATAACATATTATGATTAACTTTCAAGATGATTGATGTATCTTGCCAAGTTGTTTGATAAATTGTTTTCCCGAATATACCCCAGTATTTACGTACGTTGAACGTCACATCTACAACAAAGATATCGTTCCATTTTTCCCACACTTTCTTGATACTGATTAGTTGATTACTGAGTAAATACAAATAGTATTCGAAAGTCTTACAAAATATAATCTCGCTCTTTTGTAATTAAGAAGTTTAAAATTATTTAATACACCACTGTATCGTAAAGATTTTTGGCTGTAAATTTAGTTAAATCTTTTAATTAAAGCAGCTGTCTATTTCCGGTATGATAAGACGGAGTACGATAAAAGTATTCATGCACCTTGTACATGTACATACTATTTACAAATTATTATTAAAATTGTGGACATATATTTTTTAAAGAAGCAGTTCAAAATCTTGTACATAAATATGTAGGTATGTATGATGCATTAATTTTGCATTCGTTTAGGATTCTGAATTGTTTGTTTATTCTGTTTAAAAATATTAACTTTTAGCTATTGTATTTGTCTCATGAAATTTTAATTTTACTTGAGCTAAACCGGATTTTTATGGAAGACGTATATTTTTTTACAAATATCGTATTTTAATCTAATGATATTTTTTCGCGTAAATTTCCTATGGCAAAATAATATTATGATGTAACATTCCTCCGAAATTACTGTACGAATTGCGCAGTTATCGATATTTTATAAAAGGTTTATTTACATTAACCTATATAATATATTCTGTTTACATGTGTTTTTTTTTTGGAAATTGGAAAACACCGTATTTTGTTTATCGGAATAATAATAAAATCTATTAGGTACCTAACTTTCCATTCAAATTATATGTGTTTATGTGTATATTGTTATGATATAGCGCCTACATTAAAAACAAACCATCAGGCTGTTTTGCTTGCATATTATTATTTTATCTCGTCACACAGACAAATATTATGTAGTAACAAAAAAGACGTCATTGATTGTTTACGTCAGTGATTTTTCTTTGAAATAATAGCTTCTGCTGGAAAAAATAAAAAAACAATGTATTTTATGACGCAAGACTTTTCGTCAAGATTATTCAACATAATGAACAATGGTCTGTCTTTTACTTAAAAGCGAGTAAAGTAAGCTTTGATGTTGCACATGCTTTCTACTTTATAATGCTTATGTGTATGTATTATGTGCGGTATTCTGCAATAATAGAGATAGGATTAAGGATACATGAGTTTTTAGAAGGTTGCAGCGTAGGAAGTTAAATGTTTTGACTAATGGGTCACTGGACCTATCTCTTGACGTACGTAAAGCGATAACATACTGTATAGTCTATAATATTATGATATCACTATGACACTGATTGCGCTTGAGAAGGGTGCGTGCGGTGACCTACTTTTTGCCAAAATGTATTGAAAACGCGTAAAACATTATTACACTAAAAATTAGCTCATATTAATAAATGCATACGCAGTTTGTTACACACTGAATATTCTTCGTTTGATACTTCAAAATAACACTAGTTAAAACTCGTTCCCAAAGGAGTTTGTAATACAAAATACCATCATTTAATGCGTTTTATTTAGAGATAATAATATTTATCTGCTCTTAATTAAACCTCGTGATAGCGTTTACAAGATTTAACTGGATGGGGTCAAATGGTATGGGTCTTATAGCTGAGCGATAGAAAAATTTACTTAGAACTTGCGTAGAACTTGATTTAGTTGGTTCAACTTTAGTGCTGGTTTTAATATCTAACACGTGGTCGATTGGCCATTGCCATTGCCGTTTGATTAAGTATGACCCGAAATTAATTTAGCCAGGTTCAATTCAGGTAATAATTGCATCGAATGGCTTTTAATATTTTAGAAAACCGTATTAGGTTGAATAGTGAACAGCAGCAATAAGAAACTTAATTAGACAGTTTTTTTATAACTTGTGTAAAATGTTTAATGTTAGCCGTTTTCAGATTTAATAGACACTTGTAGTAGCGACAACCGAAAAAGAAACTATAAGTACCTACAAGTCAATTAAAAATTAGAACTTATGTATTTTTTTATTTTTTTCAGTAGATAGATATTAAACAGCAAATTAATGGGACTATTGAATTCCCCATAGTTTGATCACTGGACAACCAGCTATTTTAAAGGATCTTAAATTTAGTTTTAGTAGTTCTTTCAATACCTATTCAGTCTACTATAATATATTTTTATGATACAGCTCATCCTATCCTACTACTATAATCCTATGACCTATCCTACTATATTAATATTAATAATATTATAAATGCGAAAGTTTGTGAGGATGTGTGTGTGTTTGTTACTCTTTCACGCAAATTCTACTGAACCGATTACAATGAAATTCAGCACACATATAGAGGGTAACTTGGATTAACACATAGGATAGGTTTTATCCCGGAAATCTCTCGGGAACGGGAACTATGCGGGTTCTCCTTTGAAAACGCGGGCGAAGCCGCGGGCGGAAATCTAGTTCTACTATCCTACTTTTTTATATTAATATTATAAATGCGAAAGTTTGT
>CAJQZM010032276.1:0-19590 GCA_907164665.1 Colias nastes | reverse complement strand
TACCTATTAGTCTATTACTATTTATTAAAGTTTACTTTAAATCTTAGAAAAACGTATTAGAATTGGAACATTGTGAGCTTGAATTAACATAGCCATAGTAAAGATCAAGCAGATTAATAAATAACTGAAGATTTGATAAGAAATTCGAAAAATCAACTGACCTATATGTCGTTTTCCATGGAAGTAACTGTTTCTTAATAAACATTTATGATTTATAAGCTTACATTTGCTAAAACATGTAAAAAAACAAATTAATTACAATTATAATATATACTTACTAGAATGAATTAATATGACATCTACTACCTATCCTTACCATTTTATCCTAATCATAATACTACTTGCGTGATCAGTATAATGTATTCATTTTCATTCTAAGCACTCTGAAACTTATTTATTCTTTGGAACACCTGTAGGTACTCTTAAAAAAATTCGAAATTATTTTGCATGAGTATACCTACGCCCTATGGCGGCAATCAAATAGTGTCAAATGTTATGATTTCGGCGTGGCGGCAACGATTGTTTTAGATTTCAAAAGAAGCCGCCGGCGCGTGTATCATAACCATGTACTTCCGAAAAGCGGCAAATTTCTTTGAGAAGTAAGTACAAAACCTTTGATGCCGCATTATCAAAGTGCCGATGGTTAAAACATAACTATGCATGTACTCAGTTTGATTTTAATAGATATTTTTTTATTCGCTATGTTTATGGTATTAGTCGTAATGCGCATAGGTCCAGTTTTTCATATTCTTTGATACAGTTTTTTGCGTCTCATAGAATTCCTAAGCGTACCTACCTACACCGAACTGTTACACCTAACTACTCAGTGAAATAGCGCTAAGTCCTAGCTGCAAGACGCAAGAGTCTTGCAGGCTATGTCTTGTTCTTGCTCAAGTCTTGCACGGTCAGTCTTGGTCTTGGTCTTGCTAAAAATACGCGGTCTTGTTCTTGGTCTTGGTCTTGCAAAAACGCAAGAAGTCTTGTTCTTGCGTGCAAGACTGCAAGACCAAGACTGAATTTGGGCAACACTAATATGAACAAAAAACTTCATAGAAATTTCAAAATTCTCATTCTTTTAAATTTAATAAAGTATACCACGCGAGAAAAGTTGCGGACTCCAGCTGATAGTCGATAATTAAAATGGACGTATTTATGCAAAAAGGGACCAACCCACATCTTTTGTGAAATTGAGTTAAGTACACAGATAGTGTTAAAAAAACGTTTTCTACCTTCTCAAAAAATTTGGTAGAGCTTTGATAACTGTAAGTACAGTTTTTTACATGTCAGTTGCGGAACCAACCCAATTTCGCCAACTTTCATTATGCAAGATGGAACCAAAATTGGTTGGTTCTATTTTATCACAAAAAGCTTCATTAGTTTTCAAGGTAACCAGAACCAACTGACTTTGGTTCTTGTTTGCATAATGAAATTTCTCGGCCTTTAAGTTAGCAAATGGCTTGGTTCTATGTTGAATTTGATTTATATGTTCTATTTTTTTAACTTTAATCATGTTTTTATTATAAAAAGCACTAAATAAGAATTCTCAAATTGATATACTACAATTTTACAAAAAAAAAATGTAGCTACTTAAAAGTAAACATCTATTACTTCAAAATCGGGAGTCCCGGAAAAGCCATTGATATCATCTTCTACAATATCTTTCTTTTTATTTAATTTTTTTGTAAAAAATTTGAGCTTTGCTCGGAATGAGATGCATAATACTTTTTAAATCCGGTAATTTCTCCTCGGGAGTACGTATGGTTGTGGGCCAGAGCAAGCAGAGCCCCGCAGGAGTTATTTCAGAGTATTAAACGCTCAACACCATTTTTTAATCTTTCCGTGATCCAATTCAAACTAACGAGGATGCTTAAAGCATTCATGATTGACCATCCAACAGTAAAACAAATCAGTCATTATTTTTTTTTGTGTCTGGTCACAGTTTTTTATCCAAAGCTACCGATTTTGGCCGATTGAGTACTGAGTACTGAGCTCAATAAAACAAAGGCTGTTTATATCCTGGAAAACTACATATAAATCATTAAATATGTAAAAAGACTTAAACAAAAGACTCTGTCTTCACAAATCTCTTCAAAATAAAAAAATAAAAACATAATGAATCATCACTATCATGAAGACAGATGAAAGCAGAAGATGGGTCTACTGTATCTTAGTTATATACAAAAGTAGTGTCATTAAAGTGAAACAAATATATGTATTTTGATATTATTACAATATTGTCATGACCTTCTTGTCCTTAATCCATGTTATTTAGAGTCGGTATAACACGGTTTATTTTTCTATTCTCCTGACAAATATCAGGGCATATTTTACTCTTTTTTCTTTCTTAATATAACTTTGCCCACTAACACCTCTTTCCTTTGGCCTTCCTCTTGTTCTGCATCCATCAACATTCATATCCATCACTTTCTTAGTCATATGCGTGTCATCTATCCTCACCACATGTCCATACCAAGACAGACAATTCCCTCACAATCTTTCTGTAATAAAACCAGTTTAAATCTTCTTTTTATATATTAATTCCTTACTTCATCCATTCTAGTCACCCCACACATCCATATCAACATTCTCATCTTCGCTAAATACAATTGTTTTTCTTCCATCTTCTTCACTGCCCAGCTTTCCAATCCATAGAGTACGACAAGTCTAATCAAGGATTTTTATATATTCCCTGTTTACTTTAAGGGCATACGTAAGTTGCAATTAGTTCCAGCGAGCTATCGCTGCTTTATTTAGCCTGTTTTGATCGGATGCTTAACGTTTTTCTTTAATTATGGCAACAATAAAAACCAAAATTAATTATGCATTATAGAACCAACCCACAAATATGTATTTTTGCAAGATGGAACCGAGAGGTTTTTTAACGATTATTTTGTAACAATTTAATAAAAATCCATGCAACTGGTATCCCTAGAAAGGATTCGATATGATACACACGCCCAACAACTTTTTTCCCCCAAATTTTACAACATATAGTTTTTGCAAACGATTTTCACAAAAACCTCATTTTCTCGAAATTGATTCGGTGTGGGTTGGTCCCTTTTTGCATAAATACGTCCAAATATTGTGGCAATGATAAATACAATTGAGAACAGCGCCATCTATATTTTCTACTAAAACTTTTTAGTCCAGTAACGTCTGGAAACATATAAATTAAGTCATTAATTTAATTGTATGAAAACATTTGTATAACACATTTATAAAAAAATTATGCATAATTTCAAGTCAAAAAATATTGTAAATATGATAAAAATGTATTTTATATAAATAAATAAAATGTGTTATTGTTGCAATTCATTACAACGCCATCTATAATTTTTTTTGAAACGCGTTGGAGTGGCAAGTTGTGTAGTTTTGACAATTTTCGATAGATGGCGCTGTACACAATGGAGTTTTATATTAATAGGTTTCACTACTTTCCCAGAGATGGCAGTGCAAATTGAACTAAGGATTAATAATAAAAACTGTGTTTATAACTTATGCGATTTTAGGATTGAGGACGAATCCTAATTGATATTTTTGGTTTTATGGCATTCAAATGCTTTATAAATATAAATTTATAAAGAATAGAAAAAATCGTGATCGTGATGGAATTTTCACGAGTGGCCGAGTTGGTCAGGCATCCGCATCGGAATGGCGCGAAAGGATGCGGGTTCGAGTCCAGCCTCGTGATCGAATTTTTTCTATTCTTTATAAATTTATACTTACTGATTAAACTATAAAAATTATAGGTATGCATGCTATCTGATCAAAGTAAATTGAAAATTTGACTTCTCGCACAAAACACAAAAATCATATTATTATTAAAGAATATAGTTAATAAAACTCTCATAGATCCTACTAATACTATTTAAAATGCGAGTAAAAGTTTGTGAGGATGATTGGATGGATGGATGGATGTTTGTTACTCTTTCAATCAAATACTACTGAACCGATTACAATGAAATTCGGTAAGTAGGTAGCTGAATAAGACAGGGTACTTTTTATCCCGGAAAGCACTCAGGAACGGGAACTATGCGAGTTTTTCTTTGAAAACGCGGGTGACGCCGCGTGCGGAAATCTAGTATACCTACCTACTTATTACACACATTATAGGAAGGCTTCTCTAGACGATATACCTAATAAATTTTTCATAAAGTAAATATTTTAAAATCAAATACAAAGCAGAATAAATTAATCATTCCAACACCGTTAAATGATTGAATTAAAACAATACTCTTAATTACACAGATTGTCGTTATTTACGAGTAATTAAATAATTAAGCTCATTTAAATATTTTCAAAGGGCTGTAAAATAAAATAAACGGGTAAATTATTTTGTGCTTGTTATTTTAATGGTTTGGACAAGAAATAAGTTTTACTTTTACTTTTTATATTATACTGACCTCATTTTTGGGACTTTTTACATTTCCTACTTAATATTATAAATTCGAAAGTTTGTGAGGATGTGTGTGTGTTTGTTACTCTTTCACGCAAATACTACTGAACCGATTACAATGAAATTTAGCACACATATAGAGGGTAACTTGGATTAACACATAGAATACGTTTTATCCCGGAAATCCTACGGGAACGGGAACTATGCGGGATTTTCTTTGAAAACGTGGGCGAAGCCACGGGCGGTAAGCTAGTAATTAATAAAAAAAATGTAAAAAGTCTTGAAAATTACTCTTATATCTTGCCTAATTCATATAAAGTTTATTTAGTTTTACGATCTTGATTAAAGTAGGTTCCTATAAGTACAAAGTTTAAATTAAATCTGTCCATTTAAAGTGGGTCAAAATCGAGTCTAAAGGAGTCAGTTACATACAAACATACAGGTGAAGCTTATAAAACTAACTAATAAAGAATGATAAACTAGACAGTGATAATATGTGGTGATACTATGTTATAATAATATCTTGTACACAGTGCCGGTGTAAGGGCCACTGACACCCCGGGCGAAAATATTGTGGCGCCCACTTGAGGTGTTCTGAAGGTTTGCACCAGCAGAGGCAAGAGACTCCAACTTCAGACCTTGGCGCCCCCCAGAATTTGTCGCCCTGGGCCATCGCCCCCTCTCGCCCCCCCCTAACGCCGGCACTGCTTGTACACGTCTTTTACATACTCTATTCCTTGTAAGATTGGGCGAAAATTCGGTCAGGGTCTATCATTATGAACGTAACATAAAACAAATTGTAATATTGAAGTTTATTAGCATAATAAACGAATGCTATTACTTACTTTATTGCTTTTAAACCTGTCGTTATGGGGTATTTTACCAATAACGTAAGTACTAGCTTTCCGCCCGCGGCTTCGCCCGCGTTTTCAAAGAAAAACCCGCATAGGATAGGTATTTCCGGGATAAAACTTATTTAATTAGTTATTAGTTAATCCAAGTTATCCTCTATATGTGTGCTCAATTTCATTGTAATCGATTCAGTAGTATTTGTGTGAAAGCGTAAGTAACAAACATACACATACATCCATCCTCAAAAACTTTCGCATTTATAATATTTGTAGAATCTGTAGTTCAGTGAAATTTTCTTAATGGACACTCCGAAACGCTTTGAAGTTAAGGTTAATAATAATATTATTTGCTGGGTGTAATGCTGTTTGAAGAGCATTTAAATAAAATAAAAAAATTAAATAAAGTTTATTTGACTCAAAAAACAAAAGCACAAGGTGTATACAGATCTTATTTGCAGGTACATACATTTTTATTTTACATACAGAGTTTAAACAATGACCCCTATGCTAGGTTAAACCTGTGTTAAAGGGGTCATTCATTAAACTATTTAATACCTTTTATAATATAACTCATTGCTCCGCTCCTGTTGGTCTTAGCGTGATGACATATTATAGCTTATAGCCTTCCTCGATAAATGGGCTATCTAACACCGAAAGAATTTTTCAAATCGGACCAGTAGTTCCTGAGATTAGCGCGTTCAAACAAACAAACTCTTCAGCTTTATAATATTAGTATAGATTACAACAGTAACAATAAAATAATGTATGTCATATAATAAAAAAAATACATAATATTATAGAATGTGTTCCCCGACGAGTACAATATGGGGGTCTTCAAGCGTAGTGAACAGTTAGTTACCTTCTAGGGAAGCGCGTTCCATCTAAAGGTAGCATTCGGATCTGGGCGGTCGCGACCTGGCAGCCGCGGCCCTGCAGCCGGGACCCATTGTCGCTGCTGTGCGGCGCTGCCAGAAGCTTACGGATAACAGCGTCCGCGACCCGGGCAGCGACTGCCACGCGCAGTAGTCAAACAGCACTCAGTCAAAATAATAGTCAAATATACGAAAGCGAGAACTCGTGAAGAGACTGATAGAGGACGAAGAAGAGGATGATCAAATAATGTTGGTCTTACTATCATCAAAGAGGAATAAAATCGATTCATTATATCATAACATTATCCTTATAGGTATTGAGTCGAGGATCGTAAAGTGGTAGATTTTTAGCAATTCATTCAACTAAATACTCGTCGTTTTCATCGGTAAACGTTGCCATATTGTGACTCTTCGCGTACGAGCAGCGCGACCGTACTGCTTCCGGAGCGGCCCGGCGGCGCTGCCAAAGTCGCGAGCAGGCCACGCCCCTCGGCCGCGCGGCTCGGTCGCTTGCGTCGGTAACTATCGCATACAATTCCCTACGAAGCGGTGCGGCGCGACCACGGTCGCAGCTGCGGGGCAGCGGCTGCCGGGTCGCGACCGCCCAGATCCGAATGCTACCTTTAGACATCAGGCGAGATTGTGGTCAAGCGCTTCCCTATCGACAATAAAAAAAAGAATATAGTTATTATAAAAACAAACATATCTAATTGTAAGGATAAAAGAGAATACATATAAATTGATGATCACATGAGAACTTGTGCAAATCTGCGGTTTACTGTCTCCCCGTTGTATGTATTTTATGGCGGTTGTGTATGCCGTTTATTTGGGGCTCAAGTTAATGAAGATAGGAATATCTATTATTATAATATTACTTAGTCGTTCTGCCTTACTCTTATCACTTATGGGGATGAAAAATAGATGTCCGATTCTCAGACTTACCCGATGGCCGATATGCACAAAATTTCATAAGAATCGGTCCAAACGTTTCGGAGGAGTATGGTTATTATCATTGTGACAAAATTACTCCAAACTGCTTGATCTTTTTGTGCATTTTTTGTGTATACCTATTCTGTAATGTAAGGAGCGATAAGGCCGCCATTTGTACATACTTGCATCTATTTGTCTTTTTCTGTGTTTATTGTAAATCTTGTGTGTGTGCAATAAAGAATTATCTATCTTATCTATCTATCTAATGTATGTAAGTTTTATAAAAGGTCACAAGTAGTCAGTAGACAATAGCATTATTTCTGAGCGACACTTTTATTATTATAATCGTCTAAACACTATAACAAGATTACTAAACAACTTGAAATACAGTCTTTAATCTACATACTAATATTTTAACTGCAAATAAATAAAATATTATTACAAAAAATAAACACAAAAAAAACAATTTTCCATAACATAGACCACACGTCTGTTGACAGTTGACCTTCGTACGAATCTGGCCAATAAAAAGGGTTTTATACGAAAACTTTACTTTGTCCACTAACTGGAGAGCTCACTTGCTATTTATTGAAAGATTTCTCTTTTATTGTTATTGTTATTATTTATTTTTAGCCGAGATCTATGTAAGATTATGTTGATATAGGAATAAGTTTAATATGTGTGTTTGTGACTATAATATTATGTACCAAATAGGACGTTTAAAAAGCGCTTTAAGAGAAGCCTAGTTGAATAATAGTAAAAACAAAAAATTGGAGTAAGGTATTACTCCAATTTCTTGTTTTTACTACATGGTAATGTAGTTTTTTTGTTATTTATTTTTTCTTCTTCTCAGCCTAACTAATTATAATATTATGACGGAACTAACTTCCATTAGATTAGATTATTTACTAGTGAACTTCCTATATATAAGGTAAAAGCACCTAATACGGAGGTATTTCACAACATTTGAAAGTAACTAACAAAAATAAGCATTTGTAAGTCTTTCTAAAGGTGCCAAACCACTTTATCGTTAAAAGTGGAACTTAAATTTTGTATTGCTGTTGAGTCTATGTTTATTTTCATGATATTTCTTATTTAAAAAAAATATTTAAATAGTCAGGTCGATTTTCCCTAATACGGAGGTATGATTTTGGTCAGAGCCTATTACTGCGGTAGACGGCTCCTAATACGGAGGGTCAGAAATTATATTCATTGAAGTTCCGTACAAATAATATTTATTAAATAATATAAAAATGTTAGTAAAGTAAATTGTAAGTTTTTCATTCATTGACCATTGGTTTGATTACGTTGATTCACTTTTAATGTGTTTCACTTATGCTTTTGGTTTTATCAAAAAAAAATAAACACGCATATCAAATAATAATCCACAAAAAAAGACACAAAACTTCTTATTTATTTACGCAACCCTTAAATCTGGTAATTTTATGTTTTATGAATAGCCCCGTAATAGGAGATCATATAACCTAATACAGAGTTACCTGGAAATAACTACCACCGTAATAGGAAAACTACTCGTGTTTTTAATAATCCTAATTCTGACCCATCAAAAATTCGATAAATAACAGAATGTAAATGCTTAATCGAACGATAACAGTTTTTTGGCTTAGATGTGTAAAACTCAAATCAACAGTTATACAAAATAAATGATTTGTGATAAATTAAAATACACCTTCCTATTTTTACCCCTTCTAAGAAACAAACATTTTGTACTCAACCGTTTTCATATTTAACTGGATTTCTGATTAAGAACACATACCGCAGAATATGGTTTCTAATTTATCAGATTAATAATTATTTCACCTAATCTTGGAACTAATTCAATAAGTAAATAAATTGAAAGATATAAACAATTAAACATGCCCAGTATTTTTCCTATTTCGGAGTTATACCACCGTATTAGGATTAATCTATAAAATTCGTATCGTTTTACGGCGGTATTTTATTTCTTATTTTTTGGGTAAAAAATAAGAAATAAAATATAATTTAAATAGTGAGTGTAATAGTAGGAAAATGCTATAAACAATCCATATACAAACTTGAACAGCTTATTAATATGAAAAACTTAGTTAATAAATATTAGTGTACTTACTTTTGTTGTTTCGCGTTTGTATGGAAACACCTCTCACGTCGATGCCGTTACACAGATTGATTGATTTTGTTGTGTTTTCTATATGCTATTCTTGCAAACGTTAGTTAAGTCATGAAGTGATAAATTTGGAATAAATAATTTACGTTTTGGTGTACTTAAAAATAATAAAACAAGAATAAAACTCGAAAATAGAAATACCACCGTAATAGGAAGCGATTTTGACTACCGCCGTATTAGGAGCTTTTACCTTATGTATCCTCTCCATAATATATTATGTAGGTATAACATAACTATAGAGCGCAACTCAGGGTCCCAACTCCCAAGACACAAGTATGTCGATTAGTTTGGGACCCACTGTCGTACATAGATAGACCAATTTTATTTCATTTCATTTCAGCATAAAACGATTCGATTTGGTTATCATTTTTATGAACAGTCTTTTTTGTCAGAATTATCTAGATGTTATATTATTGAAAGAATCTCATTAAGAAGATTTCACTTTTCCAATATTTTTATTTTTGATTGTAATAGATATATTTACCCTGTTAACTTGGCCATTCACTTATTATATAAATCTCAAGTATTTCCAATTTAAAATAACTAAGTTCTTTTCTCACAAAATTATATTTCCACCTTCAAAATAACTTTTGTATGAAATGTCGTACAAAATTAAAAATTAAGTTCACAAGAGGAATTGATTAACGACCTTCTGAAATAATGTTTCGCGAAAAATATTTTCTTTTCAAACTTAAGCATTTCAACGGGAAATTAGCCGGCGCCGAAACTTCTTATTGGAGATCCTTGGGAAATGGGAAATACATATTTTTAAATATAGATCAAAAGTATTATTTTATATTCGTGTTTTAGCATATAATAGCATAGCTTAGTGTTATATGATAGGTTAGGTTAGGTCATAGTTCTTTTGATAGGCCAATGCTTACAAATAGGTATTATATATGCGAAAACCTTTATAGTGCTTTCGCTTCTTAGTAATTTTATAAATGCGAAAGCGAAAGAAAAACAAATAGTTTGACATTCTTTCATATTATTACCGTACTTTAACATTAAATCGATTTGACGATATGATTTTTGTATCTGGATATATGTAGTTAAGTGGTTAAAGAGTTATATAGTTTTCAAATCGGTGAAATATCTCATTCCTATAGGAATTTTCTTTGGCTGGATTATAATAATATAATATAAATTCATGATTTCTTTAATTTTTTCCCTATTTCCTCTCCTATCAGCTAGCCTGGAAGAAATTACTGTTGCCTTTTAATAAACATTGCCTTTTTGTAATTATGTTTTGTTGTGTTTGTACAATATAAAGTATTATTAACAAGTAATAATATGTACGGGACCAACTAAACCTGCCGACTCGTACTTACCTCGAATTCTATTAAATCCGCGAGAACATCAAACAAGTTTGTAATCATGTTTCATGTTTGAAGTGTTTACGAACGCTTAGCCTTCGCGATTACTGGAATACAGATTAAATATTTAAAAAGTGGATTTCGGTTCATTTGTATGTAGGAATTTTTGTGTTGGGTGACGTCTTGTGGGGTGTTTTTTATCTGTTGCTATGTTTGAAAAAACAAGGTAATAATTTACCCTAAAATTGTAATATTAAAACGTTAAAAAAGGTCCTTTTATTTAGTAATTTTGCGATAAAAAGTTATTTTTAAACTTATTTAATCTATCTAAAATTCATCAAAATTGGTGTAGCCATTATGGCGTGACAACACACTTTCCAAACAATACACACTTGGGCTTGTAATAAAACTTTAAAAAACATAAATTGAAACATCTATTTCTATGAAAATAAAAGAAAATCCTCATGCCTCTGCTAGACAATTAAGCTATACTTCTAAGCTATTCCTAAAAACGATGCCCACAAAAACTCGGTAAATAGGCCGATATACATTACGTTTATTTTTATTACCGTTTCACCGCTCCATTACTAAACAAAGTAATGTGATAGGATTGTGTAGTAGTTGAAGCGAAGCTATAGCTATACTTTACATTTACAATTTGATTTCATATATCTAAATATTACTGCCTGCCCTTGTGGATGTTTTTTATTATGGATAAATAGCGAAACACATTTGGAAACTTTGGTAAGGTTTCCCTGTTTTATTGGATATTTTTTTAATTATTTAGTTTAGCTTTCAGTTACAATGTCAAACTATGTATTTTGGCCGAGAAAAATTACTGTCGTTGGTGCTATAATATGTTTCTCTTAAACCGCCTTTAAAATAGATGCATTTTCTATTTTCCTTTTTCATAAATTTTTTTTATAGTATAAGAAATATTCAAACAATACCGAATACTTTTCAAAGTAGATTTAATATTATATCTTTAAGTGTAGCACAACTTAAAGCCTGAAGCTACAAAACTCGTAAAGGTGGGTTGTTTCATAGCTTAATAAACAATTTTGATTTTTATTTTCAATTTTGTATTCGATAAAGGCATTTCGATACTTAAAGTGGTATTTAGTAACTTTAGATATGTTTTCCATTTCAATTCTGATAATGTAATCATTATAATAAAATTAACATGAATAATGAGTCTTATATCCTTTAAAATGATAAAAGGTGAGTCTTATAATGTGTATACAGGGTGTTGATACTGTTGGTATACTAAGCTCAAAGGAGGTTTTAGTTTTGCATACGCTGAGTACGTAAAAAATACTTATAAAATTCCAGATGCAGTTTTTTTTCAAATGAAGAATTCTTAAAACTCTATGTGTACAGTGTACACCCCTAATAAGCAACCCGCCCCGCTTTGCTACCAGTGCGTGACCTATCGTTTAAGATTATGTTTTCATAGACAAAATGCTCACATTAGCGAAGCGGTATATGCCGTCTGCGCGAAGCTAGAGAAGAAAACATGGATTTTCAGGAAAAATTAAGCAAAAATTTTTTGATGTAATTTTGTTGTTTAAGTATTTTTTACGTGATCAGTGTATGCAAATCTACAAGTCCCTTCGCGCTTAGTATACCAATAGTGGGACACCCTGTATAGGTACATCGTATTGATTATTGACCTCATATTTTTGTGCTGTTCCCCGCGGTTATACGAGTAGGTATCAAAGAAAATTCACATGAAAATTAGATGTATAACCGCGATAAAAAGTACTGAATATATCACTATCTAGCTTTCTAACGATCTGTATATACAAAAATCATATCATAAAATCACTCTTTCGCATATAATATATCTATATAATACTAGCTTTCCGCCCGCGGCTTCGCCCGCGTTTTCAGAGAAAACCCCGCATAGTTCCCTTTCCCGTGGGATTTCCGGGATAAAACCTATCCTATCTCTCAAGTTGGATCGAACTGCACATGGTGTGCGAATTTTATTATAATCGGTTAAGTGGTTTAGGAGTCCATTGAGGACAAACATTGTGACACGAGATTTATATATATTAAGATATTGTACATTATATATCTATATACTAACATTTACATAGATGAAAAATGAATTAAATGATAAGCACGAGTAAAAATTTCACATAATACTTACGTATATAACATTCGTAAGGATTTTACAAAGTAGGCATGTCAATTCAAACTGGTCTAAATACGTAACGAATCAGGTGACGCGTCACCTAAAAAATCGGTGACGTCACGTCTGTAACGGTAAACAGGGAAGGGAATCTGTTTCATTGAAACTATAAATTTTACTCCGCACTAAATAGACTCCATTCTTTAGTTTGCGCCTTAAATAAAGGAGTGTTTACATTGAGGAAATGAAAAATAAAAACAAAAAATTTACTTGTTATAAAAAAAGCTTTATTATTTTATAGGTACAACAAGAAGTCAATTGAAATTTATTATAAATGTACTTGTAAATTAAAAGAACATGAAATAAAAATTAACGATTACTAGCTTTCCACTTATGGCTTCGTCTGCGTATTCAAAGAAAATGCATAAAGAAATGATATATTTAAAATTAAAAGTATCCTATATTACTCTCTAGAAACTTAACTATCTTCAGACACCAATTCAATCATACCATATTACAATCGTTTCGTTGCGACGTGAAAAGGGGACAAACAAACAAATAACCTGACTTTTGCCTTTGCAACTGGCGACGAATTTGGTATCTTTTAATTTTGCCAAAGAAGTTTCACTTTTGACATGTGTGCTCGGCACACACGCTCTTTTTCACGCTAAATTCCATTTTTTAGGTATAATGTATTTTTATTGGACTAATTTATTACAAAATACTGCTGACCCCATTTAGTTATTAACTCCGGTTTCGACCCGTCAATTTTCCACTGATTCTAATTGATCCTTCGAAATTGACGTTCGGTTTTTTATTTTTAATTGGCTAAGGTATTTTTACGTATATAATAATAAAATTTTGAGCTTCGTTTTTTATAACTCATTATCATTTTACAGATAGTTGTGGGTTAGTAGCTGAGGGTTCCGATGTATTGTATTACCTATATTATCTTTGGTTCGACCAAAGTTGGAATTAGAAGAAATAGTTTAACTACTTTTTAAATTTTCCCAAAACAACTCATATTGATCTATATATAGAACTAACTTTATCCAATTTGTTTTATTAGTTAGTAACTATATGAACATCTTTACTTACACATCACGTTATTTTTTAAAATGATGTACCTATTATGTGTTAAAATTAGCACTCCTTTATATATAAAAATGTTATAATATTATGATTGCAAAAGAAATTCCATCATCGTTAAAAAATAATATACAGATAAATGTGAAAGGCATCAAATTAACACTTATTAAATAATCAATGTTTTTTTTTATAAACAGAAACAAAAAAAATTGCTTCATAGTTTTTTTTATAAATCGAAACAAATGTAAATTCTCCTTTATACTTACGCAATGCTTCGCTGACTCTGTAGGAAATGCCTTTTTACTGCCGCACTAAATTGGCACTAACTCTTCTTAAACACTAAGTAAACCTAGAATAAATAGCGACTAATGGATCACTGTCTGTATTGTAGGGCATTTATTTTTGTCACGCTTTACTAAATTATTATGTAGAACTAACTCATACTAATAATATTTTAATAAACTTAATGTTGGTACTCTTTCACGCAATTTTATTAGATCTGTAGGAAGTACAGGAATATATTACAGTCTGGAATATAATATAGTCTTATATTTAACCGGCTACCTACCAGGCGAGTGAAGCCACGGGCTGTCACTAAGTAGTCAGTAATAAATATTATTATATGCGAGCAAATTTCACTCATCGCACATGAATTATTGCAAAGTTGAATGATTTTGGTTTGATAGGATTTGGACATTTTTTAAACATTACAAAAACTTGCAAATGGACGGAGTTGGTGAGCCGTGAGCTACTAATATGAAATCTTAAAGAGGAAATGTTTTTGTAAGTAATGTTTTAATTCAGATACCACTAAACCGAGTTTTAAATTAACTATTTCTCTAACAGAATGTCTCTATCGAATAATTAGTTCTGTGTGCGCTATGCTATAGTCATCATCCCAAGTCAAACCGGGTCGAACGGCGGGTAAAAAACATTGAGATATACATATGGAGACGACACCACCTACATCACTTATGTTCCGCTCACCATAAGCCATATGGCTTAACTGCACTCAGTCGCTTGCTCGCTCATTGGCGCGAACGTCACGCTCATTTTTTATTTGTTTTAAAGTGAAACGCATCAAATATGCCTTCGTGTGTGTTACGATATTGCACAAATAATACAAATAATACGGAAAAGTGCAAAGGAATAACTTTTCATCGGTAAGTACCTAACTAGATAATAATTTTTAAAACTTAGTTAGAGCAAAAAAATGCGCCCCGCGCCGCCGCGCTTGGCGCACAGATTTTGTTCGTGGTGTCTCCTCCATACGTAGTAATATTATCTCAATGGTAAAAAATAAATAAAATACAAAACATATCAGAAACAATTTCATCGTAACAATATCGACAAACCACACCTCTGCGCAAAATATTCAATTTCGCTAACCGAACTTGAATAAAAACTAACCGCGACCATTGGGAACCTATAATACTGCATTACCCATTTCGATTGGGTTTGCATTACTGTACAATTTCAATATTTCACAGCTCAAGACTATGGGCGGGCTGGTAATGTGGAATGAGCTTTTTGTAAGAAAGAAAAGATCCTTTATTTTTTCGGTACGTTGATTTTTCTCTGGTAGAGACTTATAAATGTAAAAGCGGGATAAATGCCCCACTTTTTGAAATAGGCTCATAATTTAAAAAATATGAATCTTATACGAACACTTTGCATGAATATAGCTAGGTTAGTTATCTGTTTTGAATTACTATGTATATTTTTTATCCTATCATTTATAGATAGGGTGTAATAACAATTTTTGTAGAACACCTTTTTTGGGGATAGATGCCTACCTATATGGATAGTTGCCCCACCATGAAAATACTATGGAGGATAGATGCCTGCAGAGTGGGATAGATGCCTTACATACTCTATAAACGCGAAATCAAATAAAATTTATATGATAAACCAGCAAATATCTTGTTAACATAACTAACTCTAGTTGTTCTGTTGTCCAAGAATATACTCAGGGTCGCACTCCTTCTTTTCTTTTGTATTTTCGTGGCATGGTTCTGCTACAATCAGTATAAGGTCAAATCATTAATAAGTAAGTATACATAACAATAAAAAAGCAAATTTAACAAGTAAAATCGGTTAACATACAGAAAACCTTTGATGCACTCAGGTAAAAATATAAACTGCATGTGTGTTTATCGATAATAAAATGTATATTTATTGAGGGATAGATGCCCTTAGGGGCGCCTAAGGGCATCTATCCCTCGAAAAAGCAGGGCAACTATACTTTTTGATAAGGATAGTTGCCCTAGTATTTTTTTTATTAAACAAAAATAAAAGAGCGACTATTTACACTTAGATATATGTTAAAGCGTGGTTGTATGACGTAATTAAATACCGATATAATATTTAGACATCTTCACTCGACCAAAGTCGGAACAAGAATGACTCGCAACTACAGACGACCGTTATTTATAGGACGATCAAAACAACTATTCGAGTGGTGTGAGTCAGTGCAGGTGTTATTGTGTTGTTTTGATCGTTATTTTGAATATGACATTTAATATTATTATTATTATTTGATAATTAAATGATTATTAATACTTTTATCCATTTGATTATTATTAAAATAATTAATTAAGTTTATCAATTGATTTACTTTTAATATGATATACTATAATTTTAACGTTAAATTAAACGCGCTAACATATATACTTAATGAACCAGTGTATTGACACAATAAGAAATATAATGAAATTTATTAATACTTATAAAGTTATGCAAAGGCAAATATTAACCCTTCAAAATTTGACGTATTCGTGAAGTTCGCCGCGCAGATAATAATAGGTACGCACTAGCGAAACACGTCTTCACCAAACAACAGCTCATGCGTAACAGAGGTGCGGGGTGATAGCAGCTCCTATTTAAATTATTAATTCGTAGTCACGAGTTTGGGAAGTTAGGTTTTTTGAAAATGAGGCATCTATCCCAGTGCGGCATCTATTCCGCTTTTACCCTAACTTACTTAAAATATGTACGACAAACGCGTCGGCGATATACCTTCGGTATTAAATGACATAAATATTATCTAGAATGTATGTCAATAATGATTATAATAATATTTACAAGCAAATTTGGATGTTTGCAATAAATCGTATCGAAGGGGGATTATTTCGAATTAAATTTAAATACTAACTACCGATAAATGATGAAAATTCTACTATTAAAATTAAATATTAATAATAAATTTAAATATTGTTCTACTTGAACACCATGAGTAATAATAATTCTGTTTTGCGTTTTGGGTCTATAATAAGTGAGAATTATTTCAAATGGTCACAATTTTCAGTAGTACTAAGTGTGCATTTATACGAGGATATGTTCACATTATTTATTTGAAAACAAACAGTTAACTTAGACATAAATGATAAAATACAATATACATAAACAGAATACAAATTATTTGATTATAAAAAAAGCTTCCTCCACACTTAACGAACCCCGTATCCAATCACCCACTTAAACAGTATGCAGCTGCCTAGCTAGGTAATCTAATTACTAGACTTTATCTAGACTCTCCATTATGAACTTTTATCAATAGCCTATCTATTGTAATCCGTAACAATGAAAAATGGAATATTGTGATTTCTTATTGAAGTTCCAATTGGATTTTATTTTCAAATGAATTTCATTATCTTCACAGTATTTTCTTTTGATTTATTTATATGGATTATAGATATATTTTTTTAAGTTTGGATATATGGTTAGATATATTTACAAAGCGAATTTATATAAATCTGAATTAATAGACTGACAAGGGCAAGTATTTCATGTGTTATTCTGGTACATAATCTACATTACAGTATCATCAAAATCAGTTTAGTGGTTTTCGGAATCCATCCTCACAAACTTTCGTGTTTACAAAACATCTAGCATTTTAAATTTAACAAATTATATAATTATATTTATTATTATTATTATTAAACCTTCCTCAAGAACATACATTACAATACATCTGAAAAACACAAAAAACTGAAAGAAAAACTGCATTAAAACCCGTTGCGTAGTTGAAAATCTAAACTTAGGTACAGTCAGCGGGAAGCGACTTGTAATGAGAATAATAATTGTAATAAGTTGATTAGTAAATATATACTTTTGTATTAAAGGTAAAGCGATATATAATTTACATACTATTACATTTTATTGGTGTAAACTTTAGTTGTGTATCTTATAGTTAAATTATGATAAATATAAGGACTAGTTACACACGGGATGAAATACATAATATTATTCATTCAGTAACGTAATGTAAAAATATTGTCTTTAAATGGTGAAGTAAAATAAGAAAGTGCATATTAAATTAATATGTTTCATGTAAAAAAAAGACAAGAATAAACAATATCTACTAGCTATCTAGCTTTTAGATAACATTTGAACATTTTATATCGATTGAGTGTGGTTTAAAACTACTGAATCAATATTAAAGTTCTATTGGAAATCATAACAATAATAAAAATAAATCAAATTAACTTTGGTACCTAAATGAATAACAAACACATAAAAATAATAGGATACCTCAATTATATTTGACCTTAGCCACACAAAGAAATAAGATTGACGAAATAATTTATTATTTGTATAGAAATCATGTAGGATAACAATTGGATGTGGTATATGAATAGTAATTTCATGGTAAGTTTCATTTCATTGCATTGCAAATAGTAATTTGGTTCATAATATAATAAATAAATGAACAAAATAAAAGGCTAGAATTTAAATTACATCATAATGTAAAAAAAAATAACATTACTTAAGTGTTCAAATCAATACCATCACATCTACAGAAGCATCTCATACTTTCTTGCCCCGTGTAATTTTGTCAATACGGTACAATCTGAAAAAATAAATACCATATCCATATTTTATACGCTTCATTATTTATTGTATAAGCCAAAACTATAGTTATTGTCTATTGTATGATAAAATATCTTGAATACATTAATTATATTACAATATTCTCATATTTATTTCTTGTGTTGTATTGCTTTATTAAGAATCCATAATATAATTTATTAATATTATAAATGCGAAAGTAACTCTGTCTGTCTGTCTGTTACTCAATCACGCCTTAACTACTGAACAAATTTGCATGAAATTTGGTATAGAGATATTTTGATACCCGAGAAAGGACATAGGCTACTTTTTACCCCGGGAAATAGGATAGGTTTTATCCCGGAAATCCCACGGGAACGGGAACTATGCGGGTTTTTCTTTGACTGCGCGGGCGAAGCTGCGGGTGGAAAGCTCAATAAGTTAATGACATCGAAAAGGTTACTTGATAAAAACTGAAATATACTTTATTACAGTTATCCATACCTTCGACAAAAAATATGTTAAAAGGTTTTTGATAATCGTAATATCAATATCAAATCTTCTTTGTAATAATTATTACAGTTTTGTCTCCACTGGGAATCGAACTGAAAATTATTTATCAGTACAGTTAATACACGCTATTTTACAGACAATATAGGCACACATACGTTTTTGTGTTTGTGTATGTGTGTGTGTGTGCAAAAAACTGTGGGTTCGAGAATACTTATGTGTGTGTGTGTGTGTGTGAAAACTAATTCTCAATGGCTTAGTATAGAGCAACAATAATAATCAAAATCCTCATATAAAAATGGTTTAACTGTGCATTAGAAACAGTTCCACACAGTCCGTTTTTCAATTGCTCGAAAGAAGTATAAAAGTGCAATCGAATTAAGTCTCGAAAGGCGATCGCTGTGCATTGAAAATTGTGAAAGCGGAGTGCCTTATTGTCAATCTAGACTTGGATGGGTTGCTTTGTCGATAGCCTGGATATAGATTACTAGA
>CAJQZM010032272.1:0-15445 GCA_907164665.1 Colias nastes | reverse complement strand
ATCCGCTCCACCGTGCGCTGCACCGTGTGCACCGCCAGCTCCGCCACATACGACTCCGCAAAATTTCTTGGCTGCATAGTTTTAACTTCAAAATTTTCTTTTAGCTGACTTATAACTTTATCAATTACAGATTTATCCTTTGATATTATTAATCCATCGTCAACATATAACAACAAATAAACTTTAATACCATTTACATGACCTGTATAGACACATTGATCTGAGTGACTGTTATTAAAACCAAAATTGTTCAGAACAGTTTTGAACTTAGAGTTCCAACACCTTGGAGCTTGTTTTAATCCATAAAGAGATTTTTTTAATTTACAAATATAGTTTGATGGAACATCTAATCCTTCATTTGAATGAATTCCGATATGACAAAATTATTATTATTCAGGAATTATATTTATTTATTATTTTATTTTTATTTATTATCCAGTAAAGCAGCTGACAATGTGGATGTCGTAAGGGTCACTGAAAATCAGTTTAAAGGTGCCTCAGGTATCCTGAGTGGCTTCCTTTTTTAGCGCAAGCTACCATACATAAATTTATGTTTTCTATTACTTACCTATTATTCATAATTTACAATGCTGTGTGTTTGTGTGTATTGGAATAAATGGTTTCTTCCTTCTTTCTTTCTAAAAATAAAATGTCCCGTGTTCTATACTAAAAACTACCGCTATCCGCATTCATATATTTTGAAAATAAAAAATAATATGCTTAGGTAATCGTTGTAATTTTGAAACATTTTTTTTATGTAATTTATTTAATTAAAAATTTATCGTTTATGTAACAAAAGAATTTTTACAATATTATAAAAAAATTATCATAAACAAATATTTATATTAAAATTAAAATTAAACCCTGACAGCTAATTTATGTAGCCAACGTCACTAACACCACTACCATAATAATTCAGATGATTGCAATGTCACCTCATAAATCAAAATCGGTTCAGCGGTTTATATTGCAGGGCGTGCCAAAGAAATATTATACATAGATAGACTCGAAAAACATAACCCTCTTTCTTCCGTAGTCGGGGAAAAATTTGGGAAAATTTTCAATATCTGGTAACATAACACCCACACAGAAGCACCGTGTACGTACAGTGCAGCGGCGAAATGACAGCACACATAGCTATAAGGAAATGACGAGAAATTATTCGGTTAAGGGCCGATTTTTCAATCCCGAGATAAACAGTCTAATAACTACCGCTCGAATAGATTTATTAAATTGTTTATCTAACTCATAACGGCTCGCCTATTTTTCAATCGTGATTTATTTGATGAATAACTATCTGCCCAAATATTTCCATATTGGCAGCTCTGCTCTCGGAGTGGCGAAACAAACATATTAAATTAGTCAGGTTAGAGCGGGATAGAGTCAACTCTTGCAATTTGTCAACAACCGTCATTATGACTCACGTCAGGAGTGCATTTAAGTTTGTCTTGTGTTCTATGATTGTTGATTGTTGTTTTGTTTCGAGTAAAGAGTTTTGATTAAATTTGTGTTTAAATTTATATATTTTACGATGGAAACGACATAAAGGCAGCGTTCGGCAAATTTTCAATGGCATGGTCATCAATACTACCAAAAACATCAATTTCAATATGATTTCAATTGATAATAATTATATAGAAAGAGGCTTAATTGTTAATAATTCTATGCTCTATGTTATTACATACGAAAATATCCCAAATTTGACGCGTGACGCGTCAGTTGTCAAATCAAACGCCTATTCATCGAATAGCGCGCTATCTGGCCGTTGGAGCGGCAAATAGATTTATTCCTCAAATAACGTAGTTATTCGACAGATAAGTCCTATTCGTCTATTGAAAAATTGAATATTTTGTTAACTGAAGAATAAAGTCTATCTAGCTGTTTATCTGGGCATTGAAAAATCGGCCCTTAGTTCGGCAACGCTCCATCTGTCTTTTATTTTGTAATCTAAGTATATTACGATTAATTTTGTGTGATAACCTTGCCTTGTATCATCAAAATGGAAAAAGTAAATAATATCCACAATTCTGTACAAAAGAAGAGGAAACGTTCTGCAAATTGGGATTCGTTGGAAAAGGTACGTTTATTTAATTGTTCGTAATTCCACACCCCGGACACTCCATACAAAATTATCGTTTTGACAGTCATACTGTAGAGACTGCAAATGTGTGTGTTAACGCTTTATGGTTGGCACATTTGTGACTAGCGTAAAAAAAATTCGCGTTTTTCTGATGAAATACATCCGTAAACAGCACAATATCGAACTAGTTATAACCATTTTCTACGAAAAACGATAATCACCAATCCAAAATAATAAAATTACTATAAGTCAATTTGATTAATGTTGTCAATCTTCGTTGCGTATCGTCCTTGCAGAAAAATGCGGACCATTTTTAGGCTGATCGTGCGGGGTGAGGTAAGTGTTTAATTTTGGCGGGAGGCGGAGAGTGTCCGTTCTGTAGCGTTTAGCTACTATTATGTATTCTGTGGTAATTCGTAAATGAAAATAGGTACTGGATACTAAAATTTAATATTTTCTTGTGATTTTTTCCCAGAATTTACTACGGAGTTGCGTCGCCGAGTTTGTGGACATTGTTGAAAATAAAAATACCGACACTAATACAAATAAAGACAAAAACACTACTTGGAAGAAAATAACAGAACGGTATGTATTACAACAACAATTTCATATTCTGTTAACTAGGCAATGAATAGTGATTTCTATGAGTTATAAGCAGAACGAGTCGTCTATACAGCAGGCTGAGCGCTGTACTGGGTGCGCAAAATAAACTGAACATAATTGCAATGAATGAAAGGTTTTTAACTGTGTGTATTATTTATTGGCTGATATTCCAGCTTCCTTTGTATGCAATGCGTAGACGCACCACAAATGTATAAGCCTATGTGTGTACAATGATATATTTTAATCACCTGTTTTATTTCAGATTTAATGAACTTAACAACAAGCCACGTACAATAGTAGAAATAAAACAGCAGTGGCGGATAGCGAAGACAGATGCAAAACAAAAGTTTTCCAATTATAAAAATGCACGCTATGAAACTGGAGGTGGACCGAAACCGCCTAGCCCAGACCCTATAACAAGTCAAATGATTGACATGATTCCAAAAGAATTTGAAGTTGATTTTAATCACTTTGATAGTGATGGCATCATAGTGGATTTACAAGTATGTAATGATTAACATTACAGTCGCTAATGTTTATTTTAGTTGCACTTATCACTTGTGGATAACTTTTTTATATGTTATGATTTGTTTGTAAATTGAAACTTGACATATTTTTAATAAAAGGTTGCACAATCACATAATTAATGTGTATTCAATTGCAGGACAATAATAAAGGTGCATGCGAAGCACCCATCATGGAAACTGGAGACAGTGTTCCGGGCTGCATTAAGAAAAACAATCAAACCCCCCAACAATCAATCGACAACAGCAAGAGAATAGTAAAGAGAAAGTTTCCATCTGTGGTAAGTACTTCGAGCAGATTTTTCTTTCTATGATATGTAATATAAGATCTATGATAAAATTCAGTGTAACTACTGCATTTTATCTTGACTGTCAATGAATTCAGACTTGTTTAATTTTTTTCAGGTTAATGAATCTACAAAACACAGAAACCAAGCGCTGATACAATGTGTGGAAGAAGAACACAAATTAAAGATAGAGCAGATGAGGGAGTCCCACGAATGGGCTAGAAAAGAACACGAATTAAAATTAAAAAATTTGGAATTAGAAAATTTAATATTAAAAAATAAATTAAATAAAAAAATGAGTGATGAATAAATCTGTTTATTATTTAAATCTTAACATATTATTATTATGTAATAGGTATTGAGATCAAAAATATGAGTTGACGAATAATTGTCTCGCAGCCTCTCCTCTTGCATCACCTCGACCCCTTGCATCTCGAGGTTGATCATTGACAGAAGGATTTCCTAACTCTATTAAATCAACGTTTTCACCCATTTTGATTGCAATATTATGTAATACAGCTAGTGCTACTATAAAGAGTTTCACATTTTCTAATGACACACTAAATCCATGCAGTAGACAACGGAATCTTTGCTTCCACACACCAAAACACCTTTCCACTGTGTTTCTTGTGTATTATTATTAGCCTTATTGTAGGCCTCTTCCTTGGGGTTAGTAGGATTTCGTACAGGTGTAAACAAATAATTTGTTAAGCCATACCCGGCATCACCCAATAAACGGCCATTGAATTCTCCATTTTCAAACCTTTTCATAATTCGGCTTTCTCTGAAAATTCGGGAATCATGCGTACTGCCCCTCCAATGTGCAACAATATCCCGAATTACCAATCTTGAATCACAAACTACTTGCACGTTTAGTGAGTAGTATCATTTTCTATTTATATAGTACTGTGCGCTCTCCCCACCAATTTTTTTTATTTTTATATGTGTGCAATCTATTGCACCTACCACATTTCTGAAGCCACATATTCTTCGGAATCCTGCTATAACTTCTTCCTCTTCTTCCAAAGTTCGTGGCATGTAACTAAAAAGCGCTGCTTTCCTAGCTAGAGCGGTGGCAACTCTACGGCATATATTCGTAATAGACTGCTGACTCATGCCGTGAATGTCTGCAGCATCATCTTGTACTTCTTGTCGCGCCCATGTCCTCAATGCTGTACAGACTTGAAGCTCTGCAGAGAAGCCACCCTTGGTGGCATGTTCGATATCGTCTAAAATTAAATCAATGATTTCTTTCGCGTAAGCTTTACAAAAGCGATATTTATATTTAAATTCGTCTTCATCCAAGGAAAAGGGATCACACCTAGGTTCAGTAGCGGCGTTAGGGTAGGGCGCGCCCAGGGCGCCGGATATAAAAAATCTGACCTTGTCAAACTCTGTGGTGATCTCCAATTGAAATTAACTGTAGACTCTAAATCAGATATAGATGGGTGTATGTTGTGTGATGAACTCATAAGTCTGAAATCTTTTTTGCCTGATCAGAATGTGTGATATCTGCGATCGACAATATCGCAATCCCGATTGACAAACTTGGCAACTTTGTCGATCGAGAATTAAATTGCTGAAAACCTCGATTTTGATAAAATAATAAAAGAGTTCGCCGACGAAAAGGCTAGAAAAGTCAAATTTTATTAGTGTTTTTTTTTTTTATAAATGGTTATTTCTTTTAATAAATGGTTATTTCTTTTAATAAATGGTAATTTCATTATGTCTTTTTCCTTTTTCCATATGTGTTTGAATTTCAATTAGGGGGCGCCGTATAAATCTCGCCCAGGGCGCTGGTAGTGCTAAAACCGGCACTGCCTAGGTTTATATGTTTTTTTTTTCCTTGATCAAAAATATTGAAATAATTTAGATAATCCATAACTAAAACGCCACACACTTTTATAGGTTACACAATGGTTAAACAAGGTCTCGCGACTGAATAAGGGTTGCACGAGCTGGCATACGAATTACACAGCCTGTATAACAACTGTATAGCAGGGAAGTGTCAAAAAGCGTTTATTAGTAACGTTTTTGTTATAACCTTGTTATACTCAGTGCATAAATGTTTATTAGTAAGGCAGTTAGTGTATTAAGAAAATATAACTTAATAATAAACAACTTATTAGTAAATGTTTCTTATATTGTTCTAGGAATACAAAGTCTTGGATGAGACTGCTATAAATACGGAAAATGTTAGTATGGCAGATACTGAGGTATATATAAGATATTATGAAAATGGTACTTTTTTATTGATTCCAGTATTTGAAATACTATGTTTTTTTTCAGAGACCTCAACCAATTCAGCAATATGTTGACTGTATCCCAGGGACATCATATTCATCAGCAAGACCCTGTGTAGTCCGCATAGTATGTACCCACTATTTATTTTTGTTTATTTGACAAAATTTCTAAAACAATCTCTTTGTAACATAGTAACAATCAAAATATTGATATTCAGGTATCCAACATTGAACCAGAGGCCGAACCTTCCCCTGCTCATACACCACCGAGAGCGGAGGTAACGAGCCCTCTGCAAGCAGTAACCCCCTCTGGCTCGGGCAACTTTCCTGCTCGACGTCGATTGAACGTCGCGGGTCCATCACCGCGTCGTACTACAAGTAATTATGAGATTTATGAATTGATTTACAATATTTATAATCAACAATAAAAATTTGGAAATACATACATACAAATAAAACTAAATAATACTTGATAATGAATTAAGGAAATAATAATAACATCAGAAGACTTGTCAAAAATTCGTCACCGGTGGAAATAATAATAAATTAATATATATTTTTACGTTTCAGGGTCATCGAGTCGTCCACAACAAAGGCAAAGAAAACGATCACCTGCATCACAAAGGCGGCAATCTCAATTAACAACCTTTACCGAAAGGTTTCTTAGCTTGGAAGAGCAACGGATTGAGATTGACCGTCGCTACTGTGAGTTACAGGAGGTGATGGTCAACTCACAATGGGAGACCAACAGAATGACAGCAGAGGGCCTGATTGCCGTCGGGGAAGGTCTTAAATTATTAGCTGAAAATTTAAAAAAATAAAATACTTTTATACTTAAATACATTTATTAGTTCTTAACTTATTTTAGTAGTAAAAAATTATCTGTGGTTTTACTTATAGTTTCTTAATTTACTAACATTAGTTTATAAGCCCTAATTGAGTTACTAACTTCTATGAATATAATTTTCCGGAATAAATAATTTGCATTGATTTTTGATTGAATTAATTATAATTACCGCGTGTTCCTTGCCCTCCATAATTCATTTATCAATCTTTGTCTACATAGCTGACCAAGTGCAGTTTCATTGGGTACATCCTCATTTGAAGCTACACTTTGTCTGGTCTTAAGAAAACCAGCCTCAACCTCTAGCTCTGAATTGAGTATGGCTGGAGCTGGCAGGCCGGCACGATTACAAATATTGTGAAGCACGCAACATGCTATTACAATCTTCGAAACCGTGTCGGGGTCATAATGTAGGACTCTATGTGCTAATAGGCATCTAAATCTGGCTTTAAGGACCCCAATTGTTCTTTCTACGGTGTTTCCTTCAGTAGCATGCAGCTGGTTATAGTGATGTTCTGGTGTTCCCTCGTCTGCATTTGGAACTGGCACCATTAGGTACTGACGCTGCGGATACCGAATTTAGAACAGAGAGTTCTAAATCTGATTGGGGTACAAGTAGCTACGGGTTTGCAAGTGGAAGAGGCTGGATTATCACAGGCAAAAACTATATAATATTACACCCAACAAAATAATACCTACCAGGTTTTTCATTAATGTACTGTTTTTTAATAAATTGTATCCTTTCTCAGGTGATTGACATGCAGCCTAATCTGAGTGTGGGAAATGACCCTAGCCTAGTAACTCAACAACCAAGTCAATCCGTTGAATGTAAGTCAAGAATGTAATATGTATGATTACCTGTATACTACATTGTTTGTTACACCTGAAATATTCATGATGATTAACTATTAGGTTTCTGTCACAGTATCTCAACATGAGCTAGCGTCACCTCAAAGTGCTTCACCAGTGCATCCACAAGTGTCGAGGGCTAAGGTCTTCTCCGCCAAATATATTTACAGAAGAAGAAATTCAACGTAAGACATAGATTCCAGCATCTCAACCATGGTATGAACCTATACCTGGGCCATCAATAGAAGCTCAGAGAAGAGCTGAAACACAGTTTGAAGGTAAGATAGAATCTATTTATCTATCAATGTATGTTATAATTACGTATGAACTATTTTGTTATATATGAAATATTTTTTTACAGAAACTGGCTTGCATACTCCCACTAGGCCTACCTCCCATGCTCATGTAGTTCGGCCCCACACAGAACCCACACGGTCAGGACAAACGACACCTCGTCGTGCCAGACTGACACGCCCTCGAGGATCACCTCGAAGGCGTAGCAGGCTGACACATACAGACCAGGCTGCAGAAAACTTTCTCCGAGCAGAGGAGTTTTGGAGAAAGTTTAAGATAAAGCATAAAGACTACATGAGCATGCGGAGAGAGCAATCAGAGATTCAGAAATTCTCCAAAATTCCAAGACAGTGGCAATTTATAGCATTAATAGTTGTTAATATATTAGATACGTTAGTTGATAAGTTTTATAAGGATTAATAATTATACGGGCGAGTTCTCTAGAGAGTGTTACTTATAATGTTTTGTTATGTTTATAATGTGTTATGTTTATAATAATATATGCTATAGCTGACTTATTTAATTTGTAAATGATTTCCTGTGATGATAATACTGTGTTTGACTTTTGTATATTTTTTTATGTTTGTAATTAAGATTTTTTAAATTAAATATGTGTATTCAAACTCAAACTCAAACATTCATTTATTCAATTAGACTACTATTTAGTAGCACTTTCGAATCGTCATTACATAATTATTTTTAACATTTACCACCGATTCGGAAAGCAGTATCTATGGAGAAGAATCGGCAAGAAACTCCATAGTTGCTCTTTTAACATCATGTCAATATTACATAATATGTAACTTATATCTAACTACATAATATATCATAATATGCCAAAGAACTGTCCTGTGGTTTTTACGCGACAACCCTCCATGGGTTTTTATCGTCCATATATTCCTGAATACTGTAGTACGCTCTCTGAACTAGTACATTTTTTATATAAGTTTTAAATTTAGAACTACTAAACTCTTTAATATTGTGAGGAATTCTATTGTAAAAGCGTATACCTTGACCCATAAATGAATTTTTAACTTTAGCTAATCGGAAAAATGGCATTTCAATTATATTTCTGTTCCTTGTGCCATAACAGTGTCTATCTCCTACTCTTGTGTGTAAGTCGGCGTTTTTGTGTACATGCAAAATATTATTAAATATATACTGTGATGGTACAGTAAGTATACCAGTATTCTTAAAGAGATCTCTTAGTGAGTCCCGAGCACGTAAATTATATATAGAGCGAATGGCTCTTTTCTGTAAGATAAATATAGTTTCTATATCTGCAGCCCTGCCCCACAGTAGAATTCCATAGGACATAATGCTATGAAAGTAGCTGAAATAAACCAATCTAGCCGTATCTTCATCGGTGAGATGCCTTATTTTTCGGACTGCATATGCAGCTGAACTGAGCTTACCTGCAGCGTTGTTGACATGGGCTCCCCACTGTAGTTTCTCGTCCAATATTAACCCTAGAAATACAGTAGACTCTGTAGGATGCAATACCTCCCCGTACAAGGTAATATCTCTGTTCAACTTTTTTATGTTAGGAAGTAAAAATTCAACACAAGTGATTTAATAATAAATTATTGGCAGTAAACCATTCAGATATGTGTAAAAGAGCACTGTTCACTTAGTCAACTTTTGGGTTATGCCTATCCACATTAAAAATTAATGAGGTATCATCTGCAAACAGAACTATTTCACACCTATCCTGCAAATAATAATAATATTAATTATGTTGTGTATATTAATTATGTTGTTATATAGATTTGCCTATTTCAGCTAATGTGTACGATTTTCGCAAAATTTTCCAACTTTTGTACCTACAAACATCATACAAATAAATAATGTTAAATGATAATTTCACTTTATTCTTACAACCCCAGACTGATAAAAAATAAAACAATAAAATATGATCTTAATTTAATTTTTTACATAATTGCAATAAAACATACACTTTACAAATAACAAAGGAGATTGCCCAAGTGACTATAAATAAATAAATAAATCATTTATTCCATAAAAACATGGTACATACAAAGATATTAAGATCAAAATTAAAGAACATTCATGTTTTTACCATAGCTACATATACATAGCATACAATAATTATTATTAATTCACAAAATGAATGAGAATGATTAGTTACAATAAAAATACGAGTCTTGTCACTTAAAATTATTTTTACACATAAATCACTAGTCATACAGTCAATCAAATATCAAAATCATTATTTTATATTATTTATACATTTTTCATATTATACAGAAATTCATTTAAGTTGTAAAAACAATTCTCTAACAAGTATTTAATTTATTTATTTTTAAATCCTGGAAGAGGAACCCCTTGCAAGTCTTTTGGAATTTTATTAAATATCTGAATACCTATGTAAGGAAAATTTTTTTTGTACAAAGTTAATTTAGGCCTCGGTAAAAACAATTTGTTTGGATATCTTGTTAATTTTCCAATTTCTTTATTAAGTTTAAAATATTGAGGATGTTTATTATGAAAATACAAATTTCTTTGATATGACAGGATTCTAAATTTTTTTTTAAAGTTCCCTACAACTCACAGTAGGCCCAACATTATAAATAGCTTTTATGCACTTTTTTGTTATTTAAATGCTCTGTCAAACTCAACCGAATTGCCCCAAATTATAATAAATACCATATGACAAAACTGATGATACATAGCCATAGTAAGCCGTTATTGCTGCTTCCCTTGATAGCATCTGTCTTAACCGCCTTATTATTATTACATAAACAAATCTATCGAGCTTCGTGCAGACCATATCAATATGCGACTTCCAGTTACAGTGTTTATCATACTTACTCTGAGACGTTTATTTGAAGACATATAAAAATTTCGAGCATACAGGATAAAGTTTATTTTACCTCATCAACTGTGCATTTTCTTATTGATCTGTCATATACTTCTGCTTATTGTAATCGCCTGTCAATTTTTTTTTAAGATGTACAATAAATAAACTTTATCCTATTAAATTTTCTTTACAGAAACAAGTTTTGAAATCCAATTTACTTAACAGTTTAAAAAATAAAGGGGCTGATGACGTGCAGGGCTGACGCCTGCCAGGTCATGGCTATTGCTCTTAGAATGCCATAAATCGTAAGTATACAAATTTCTAGCCTTACAGGGAGACCGTTAGTCCCAGGGTTCACTGGCTCTTGGACCACAAATTGTAAATGCAAGTGATGAAGACTAATTATTTTGTTATTTAGATTAAGTATAATATGATAGTGGCTTACACTGGATTAAAGACTGATTATGATCTCATTACTTTTGATACTAATTATATGTTAACAAAGTTATAGTCACAAAATGTTGCTTAAAAATGTGAGTTAAAGTTTAATTTCGAATATTTTAATAAAGTTGATTAATGTCTAATGTGATTTTTTTTACTATCTCTTTTTTGCCCTTTAAGCATGCATCTTGAATCATTAAATCACCTAACATAATAAAAATTATAGAAAAAAATGCTATTTTGAAATCGGGGTCTGTGAGACTCACCAGGCATAGCGTGTAACTTATGCCCACCAGGCATGCCAAGGGTTAAATGTTTTGAAATGATAATAATTGAAGGCGATCAGGTATGATCAAGACAGTAATTTATAACCGTATCAAATGTACAAATGTACGTTTTGTTCAAAACAAAAATTACACTGTCTTTAGAATGTTACATACCTAGTTCACTGTTGCAATGGCTTAGAATCTATCACAGTTATATTTCCGATTGTCATACATGGAATGTGACCGAAACATGGCTTACTTAAATCAAAATACCATGTTCTTTCTTTATTAGTAAGGACACGTATCATTATTGCAGTGGACCCTTCAAATGTCAGTTCGTAAACGAAAGAATCATTACTTATAAGATCTCAGTTTCATACTCTTTTTTTTTTTCAGAACACACATTCAGATATCTTTTAAACAAAGCTTCTTCTGGCAGAAGCCACGCATGCAAGAAAGCAGCGAAAGAAGACGAATGAAATTAGGAGACTGCGCCAAAAAGTGAAGATGTGGAAGTCACGTGTTCAGCAGCAGCAAAAGCTGGCAACTCAAAAGGACTTTGAGAAATTAACTAAAAATATGACAGAGTCGGCCAAATTATTTAGCCGAATACAGTTAATTGAAGGCAAAAAAAAGAAAGAGGGTTCACTGAGGAGGAAAAAATTTTGTCCTTGTCGATTTAAAAAAAACCCTAAGGCTTACAAATTATTATGTTAGCATTTTACATTACCTTCGAGAAAAGTACTAAAAGCAATGCTGTCTAAGGTAAAATTGTCGCCAGGCATACATTTTACAATTTTTCAACAATTACAAAACACTATATCAAAAATGTTACCTCAAGATCGTCTGTGTACATTGATATTCGACGAAATGATATTAGGTAGGTAGGTAGAGGTTGATATCGATATCACAACCTTCATTACACAGACGATCTTATGGGATTTGAAAATTACGGTATGGCGAAAAGACGGACAAATTTGCCAATCACGTCTTAGTATTCATGATTAAAGGGGTAAAGAAAATTTAAACAACAATTTTAACAACCTGTTGCATACTACTTTAAGCAAACTTTAAAAAGCGTGCTTAAAGAAATTTTGAATAGCGTTGTAACAAAAGTGCAAGATACAGGTTTAGAAATTATTGCAACCGTGTGCGACCAAAGTTCCGCAAATGCTATTAACAGTTTATTAATGGACTCGAAAGAAATTTTTTTCCAAGAAAAAAAAAAGGATTTCCTATACATTATTAAAAAAGTAATTATTCCTTTATACGATGCACCCCACTTACTTAAAGGGGTAAGGAAGAATTTAATTAATAAAGAATTAAAATACATTCACGAAAATAAACTAAAAAGCGTCAAGTGGGGATATTTCCAGCAAGTATTCGAAACGGACAGGTCGCACGGTGAGTTGCGTCTTTTGCCTAAATTAACAAATGAATACTAGTCTTATGCGCTATCCACACGTTTCCGGGAACTCGTCCCTGCCGTGTCCGGCAGGGACGGGGAAAAAATCGGTTACGTACAAATTGTATGAACTGGTTCACACAGCTCCGTGTCAGGCGTCAGTGTTCCGGAGCACGCTCGGTCGCACGGTCGCTCTGACAGTGCTATCCGATTTTTGTTAAAGTTAATGATTTATCTGCAAGTGCAACAGGAATACAGAAAGGTTGATAGAACTTGTACGGCAGAATGCTATACTTTACGATCTTCGTAATCCACATTATTTGAATTCTAAGAAGAAAAATATCATATGGGAAAATAATTAAAGTGTGAAGGTAGGTTTTAAACATTTTATTATATGTTTTGTATTCTGTAGTCATTAATGTAGGTTCTTATTGTTTATTTAATCTTTATTGCTGATATACAGGTCGTTTATGAATATATTAAATACAGGATGGTTTGAACGAAAATGGTGGGTAGTACTCATCAAAATGAATAACTTTTACTTTGGGGACCCATGTCTAATTGCGAAAAAAAAACAGCTGTAAGCTGTTTCATACATTTTAATCCATTATTTACCACTGTGTATGAAAATGTTGATTTTTTCCCAATTTGAAGTTGTTCATTTTGATGAATACTATCCCCCATTTTCGTTTGTACATCGTTAAAAAATTAACTGTACATAACCCATAACCCATAAACCCACTAATACATTATTATGTGTTTAGTAGAAGTACCTAGTATTGCGCGGGAGTTACCTACCAACTACAAATGTAAGGTATTGTAGGGACAACAACTTAAATTCTATTATTTTGCCAAGGCACTGCGCCAGCCGGAGAAATAAAATAAGATTTGAACGTATCCCGTACAAGAAAAGCCTCTCTTGAAGCATTTAAACCGACAGCTGGTAAATAATTTGATGTGTAAAACCCCTTAAATATAAATACTTAAAAATAAATACTTAACGTAACAGCGAGTCTTTCCATTGGCGATATAGATTGTCTCCAGTAAGTGTCTTTTTTTCTCAAAGCATCTTGTAGCTTTTGTAGTAGCAGGTGAAAAGTAGATTCTGACATTTTGAAGTAATCATAATAATATTTAGGGTGTCGCGTGAGTTTCTGGCATAATGTGTGAAATTCTCCTGCAGTTTCTCTATCTTCCCACAGCTCACATACCCAAATACGTTTTATTGGCTGCTGATAGTCTTCTTGGTCATCTGCTTCTTCTTCATCTAGCGCTATTGCAATCATTGCTAACTCTTCTTAGTTAAACAAAGACATCGTGTTGAGTACGTATCAGCTAACGACACAGATTACACTGATACCGATTTCCCTGATATGTGTGAACACGGGTGACGGATGGCACGTCCCTGACGGGAACACTGAAACGATCTACTCGGAACACGGATAGCCCTGACCCGGAAATGTGTGGATAGCGCTTTAGACCCGGACAAAATAAGGAAAATGAAAGTGAAAAATGCCACTTAAGTACTGAGCTAGCATGGTTGTTGCAACCGATAACCTAGTTTCCAGACAAAGCGTTGCTAACGAATGTGCCAATTTAATTCCATTTGTTTTATTAATAGGTAAAGTGTTGATTCACTTAATGCATCTAGTTTTTCAGTGCCCAATGGAAAAATGGAAAATTCCCCTAGCTTCTTGGCACACACAGATTTATTTATTTATTTATGGCATACGCCAAACCACACATATATTAAACTTAATTCTAAACTTATCACTATGTCCTTAGTTCTAGGTACCTCTTACATTCTTCACCTATCATTCCCATCCCTGACACAAACAAATCATATACTGGTGCAGAATTGAGGATTGAGTTCAGCAGTGAAAGCATGCGAGGCACCGGAGACTGCTGGCGTTGAACCGTGCGTGTGCGCCAAGCAGCTAACAGTTGGTGGCTACGAGCCCGTGTCTAATTGTCAGGCACGTTTAGCCGTAAGAGCATTTCTAATAAATCATTAGAATCTATTTTATTGTATAAAACGTTAAGAGCAAATTTAACAGTTGATAGACTTCTACGAAGTTCCAGCGAGTTATAACCCAAACTACCCAGCAAGAATTTTGTGGGATACAGATAAGGGTAATAATTAAAACTTCTCGCATACAAGTACCTTAAGAACTTCTTTTGGACCTGCTCCAACATAAGGATATATTTTTTCTCGTAGGGACTCCAGACAATGGAATTAGTCTCTAGAATACTCCTAACAAGTGCCGAGTAGAGAACTCTAATAGCGCTATCTGAAAGTCCGACAGAGTTGCGCAGTAAGAATCCTAAACGTTTGTATGCAGCGTTAGAAACATTGTGAATATGCTCATGAAACGAAAGATGAGGCACGAATGTGATACCTATGTCGCGTACTTTATTCACACGCGATATTCGATCCTGTCCTAAACTATAAACATAGTTCCGTATATAGGCTGAACGACTAAATGTCATAAATTCACACTTGTCAATATTAAAGTGTAGTTTGTTCTCCACACTCCACATATAAACTGCATCTACGTCTGTTTGCAAGTGGCAGTAATCTTCATCCGATTTAATGACCTTAAATATTTTAACATCATCGGCAAAGAGTAAGATATCCGACTTTTCAATTACATCCGGTAAATCGTTTATCAGTAATAAAAACAGCAAAGGACCAAGATTTGATCCTTGACTTATACCAGATCGAGTAGAATAAGAATCTGAAATATACGGGCCATATTTTACAAATTGTTTCCGATCCCTAAGATAA
>CAJQZM010032270.1:0-35724 GCA_907164665.1 Colias nastes | reverse complement strand
AGGATTCACCCTCTGTTTATAATTTTTTCTTTGTCGCCTACGAATATTAAAATAACGAATCTCCTGCACATCATTGGTAAAATCGTCGATCAAGGTATCATTTATATCCATTTTATTGCAAAAATAATAAAAATCACTAATATAACTTTATTCTTTGCAACTATTGACAACAGCTGTTTGACAATAATATCCGCCATGATGTCTCTCAAATAGATTTAAAACACGGTCGGACGTTTCTTAAGTTTTGACATTAGTTAACAGTTGCATAAACACTTCTCAACACTGAATTGGGTTTATAAGTGAAAAAAACGTTGATCAACAGCTAAGAGGGGCTCTTAAATTTGAGAGACGTTTATAAGTAAGGTTTTTATTTTGCGTTTAATTGCAAGGAATTGTTCTTTACGTGTTTTTATTCGGGGTGAATTTAATTTCGAATTATGTATACAGGGTTTTCGACTGTATTACAATAGTAATAAAGATTTTATTTCTGTATTCGTTAGCGTCGAAAATTGGTAATAGCTTTTTGTTTATTTAACAGTATAATTGTTGAGTTTTAGTGTTTATTTATTGGTGTTGCTAATTATTTGACGTTGTTTGGGCGATTTTATAACGTAAGTAAAATTTAATGAGGGAATTTTCGGTTTGTATAAGATTTTTGTTGAGTCAACTGTGATGCGAATTTTATGAACGTTGTTACGACTGAATAAGTCGTATTTATTAGTGTTTAATTTATTTAATAGTTTACCAGATCGTTTATGGTTAACGATTGATTGTGATAAAATATAAAACAACGTAATTTAGTTTTTCATTTCACAATTTTCTGAACAAACACAGTACTTTCTCATTAAATCTTACGTATCTAGGTAACATTTAAACCTTTCATGAAACGTAAAGGTGAAAAAAAACCTCAGGTTTCGCCCGTAGTACCTACCTACATGTTAACGTTTTCTCTCCATAATAAGAACCATACTCGTACTTCAAGGAAAATTATACAAAAAGATTTGACGAAATCGGTTCAGCTATTCTCGAGATTTGCGCTCACACTAGCTGTGCTCCGAGGTTTCACCCGCATTGCTCCGCTCCTGTTGGTCTTAGCATGATGATTTATTATAGCCTATAGCCTTCCTAGATAAATGGGCAATCTAAAACGGAAATAATTTTTCAAATCGGACCAGTAGTTCCTGAGATTAGCGCGTTCAAACAAACAAACTCTTCAGCTTTATCATATTAGTATAGATTACAATTATAATAATTATTAGGTACCTACGTATTCCTTCAATATTTCAGCAATAAGGTCAACGACCCGTGATACATTCTATCGAATATTTTCTAAAACTCAATTTCTAAGTAAAATGACGGCCGCGTGCCGCGCTGTCTGCCACAGCTTCCGTTCATCTATTTTAGTACTAAACATCTGACATAATGACAAATATAATATACTAGCTTTCCGCCCGCGGCTTCGCCCGCGTTATCAAAGAAAAACCCACTTAGTTCCCGTTCTCGTGGGATTTCCGGGATAAAACCTATCCTATGTGTTAATCCAAGTTACCCCATATATGTGTGCTAAATTTCATTGTAATCGGTTCATTAGTATTTGCGTGAGAGAGTAACAAACATACACACACAAATCCATCCTCACAAATTTCAACATTTATAATATTAGTAGAACAAATTATCTACTAGCTCTTGCATTCGGCTTCGCCTGCGTGGTCATAGAAAATGAATACTACTACTTAATATTGTCATGTACTACATACTACATGTATTTTTAATATAGCACTATAAAAATATAAGTAGTAGTGGCTCAGTGGTGAGGACCTCAGAATTCAAATTGATAAGTCAGGGGTTCGAGAACAGGCGAGTGGACAGGAAATAAATTTATTTTTCAATTTATCTGCACATGGTGATAACATCATCACTGCTTGAATGATGAAGAACATCGATAAGAAACCGACATGTCGAAGAATCAAAAAAAATTCAGTACACTTGAATTTGATATTTTTGGTTTTATGGTATTCAAATGCTTTATAAATAGAGTCCCGCCTCGTGATCGAATTTTTTCTATCCTACTAAAATATTATAAATGCGAAAGTTTGTGAGGATGGGTGTGTGTGTGTTTGTTACTCTTTCACGCAAATACTACTGAACCGATTACAATGAAATTTAGCACACATATAGAGGGTAACTTGGATTAACACATAGGATAGGTTTTATCCCGGAAATCCCACGGGAACGGGAACTATGCAAGTTTTTCTTTGAAAACGCGGGCGAAGCCGCGGGCGGAAATCTAGTTCTTTATAATGTTCAATACACTTATCAAAAATCGTTGACAATACAATAATTTTATGAGTGTGTGTTTTAGTTTTTGTAAACTGTATTATTATTAATTTTCAAAGAACGACAAAAAAGCAGTCCTTTCAATAATTTCCTGGAACTAAGATGTAATTAAATTATTATTTAAAACGAAATATTAAAATGTATTTTGATGTAACTAATGCATCGCAGACGCAGCTTTATTGCACAAGTTATAAATAGTAATACAGGCCTGTTCACACGGAACATGCGAAATAAAAAAATCCATTAGTTATGTATTTACATGTAGTACGACATTGCTTATTTATTAATATTATAATATAATATTATGTCCATTCAAAGTCTTTTCATAAATAGTTTTTCATCCACAGTTACTTTCACACATAATATAAGTTATTTTTTATATCATATTGACTATTTCAGAGACAGTCGTGAGCAATTATTACAATAAACAATACATTTTATTAGTAAGTATATAAATTCTAAATATATAAATACTGATGTATATTTTTCAGCAAACAAATATACCTACTTACTGTGACATAAAAACATTCTCTTTCAAAACTATACATTTTTGTGACATATTATGGAAACATTTCACATTCGTCTCAATTTAAAGCAAGTGAAAAATTTTAAGCTTTACATATTTTAAGTAGCTTCAAGACTTTTTAACCAGAATCGAACCCAGTTATTTTACTATGTACAACCAAGTGAGGTGTGAAGACGCCTTAAACTAAATCATATGGACGGATGTCCTGTCCCTTTCACACACGATTAAACATGAAAAGACTCATTATTGAATACAATAAAATAATCAGAGAAACGGGTTTTTCTTAGAATTATTCTTTGGTTTAATAATTTATAGCATTTATGTGAACTTATATTATTTATAGGATTTTGTTTCTTTGTACCAAAAAGTTCTGAAATTACTAGACCGATTTTGAACATTCTTTTAGCATTAAAAAGCATTATTCTTGAGTTAAAAAGGCTCTATTCTTTTTTAATCCAGGTAGAAATGGAATTTAATAAAAAAAATAAAGACAGTATAGTTAGTCATACCTTTTTGACATTTTTAGACTACCTACTATAAGATATTAACAAATGATTTTAATTTTACTTATTTAAATTTTTGACCGCCTCCTTGGTACAGTGGTAGATGCGTGAGCATATCACCGAGGGGTCCTGGGTTCGATCCCCGGTGGAGACGAAGAAAAAAAATGTCTTTGTCTGGTAGGACAAAGACATTTTTTACTTGACCTACTTGTCCCTAAAGAAAATCGATCAGTGAAACAGATGTATAATGTATCTGCCCCTTACCCCACTAGGGGACATGGGTCATCACAGTCACACTATTTAAATTTTTATTAAAATCATCACACACACACAAAAAGTCTAATATCTTTCTAGAAGCTCCGTAAGATAATTTCGTTAATGTTGGCAGCTCTGCCAACACGGACTTTTTCGACTAAACCCTTACAAACAATGTATATTTTTTCGTCCAATCGAATTTTAACGATGTTCACTTTTATTGTTATAACTCCTGTTTTTGTGGATATTTTTTCTCCGCCATTGTATCTATTGTTTTTCGATTAAGCCTTCATTTTTATTATTCGCGCAGTTATAGTTTGAGAAATTGTGTCGATGTCTTCATAAATCGTAGTTTATTATGTTATTTACTGTCCTTAACTAGTGATGTATCATTGGTTTACTCTGTAATAAGGTGTAAATCTATTTTTTTCTATTCTATCATATAATTTTTTTATATTTCTAATTATTGCTCTATGTATGTACCTTACATACAGTAATTATAACCTAAATAGCTTACTGCCCGCAGCTTCGCCAACTTTGTCTAAAACTTAATAAATACTTATATACTAAAAACCTTCCTCTTGAATCACTCTATCTATTAAAAAAAACTGCATCAAAATCCGTTGTGTATTTTTAAACATGTGTTAAACATACATACAGACAAGGATTTTATTTATACTATGTAGTATGTAATATACAAACAAATCAACAAACAGTACTCTTATTTACGTTAAAATAAATAGAGAATAATATAATAAACCTTACATACGAAGTTGGAACAACTCACTAAGTAGCTATGTTAAAATACAGGCTATACCCGTCAACTTTATCAACACCCATACATCTTCCTAATCAAAAAACAAGGAACAGCATGACAATCAATATATGTATAAAACAATATAACTTCATAACACCGGTCCTTCCGAATTACAAGATACAGTTGTAGACATGCGACTTATAGTCGCAGGAAAAACGCTCGTTTACGTAAGTCTTGCTTTATTTGGAAAAAAATATCTAACTAGATAAATGAAAACGTGTAATACTAGGCCACAGAATATCATATATAATCTTAAGAACTACTGTGTGTAACAATTAAATAAAAGCCGAGTTTTTTTTTTGCTGAACTTTCAATTGAATTAGATATCATAAAACTTTTATAAATATATTTAAAGTGAAGTAAATAGTTGAAATATCTTTATTATTTACCAAATTGGCAGTATAGTTTTAAACAAAATAGAGACGAAAACTTTATTTTAATTAACCTTGTTAAACAAGTTGATTATAATAATAACAATTTATTTTCCTGATTAGTATCTATTTAATTCTAATATTATCCGTGGTTTGCCTCGTTGCTCGATCTAGGTACCACTTTCCCGGATTCTATGGTTTCGTTATCAGAACATCGAATAAATATTACATGTGAAAGAAAAATCAGTTTATTATTTTGCTTAGTAAAAAGTTTTTTAAGATGAGCATTATCTTCATCTGTTTTTTTTTTGTATCACTGATAAAATAAATAAAATGAACAAAGTCGGGCGACAAGCAAATATATATTCTTATCACAAAAAAGGAACGGTAATAGGCATGCTCTGCCGCTGAATTACTTACAAGGGTAAACACGTGGAGATACGTCTTGTGATTTTGAAAGGCTGCGCAGACTTGCGACTTTTTGTCGCAGAAATAATTTTATTTGGTAAACGCTTATTGAATTCCATCTTGCACTATTTAACCGGTCGCATGTAAGTTGGCGATTTATAATTGTTAATCATTGTAAAATGCAATTGAGGTTTTGTTTAAATTTGCATAAATATTAACATAATATCAAGATAAAAATTTTACTAATTTAAAATTATTGAATTAAGTGCCTCTAATAAGTCAAAGTTTAATACATTTTATGAAAAGCTATGTATTTAGCAAATGAAATGTATAAGAAAACAATTTTCTACGCGATTATATAATATTTCTCTCTTTGTTACAGATAAACTACATATATAGCTGGAGTGCCACATGTCGTTGATAAATTTGTTTAAAACTGGATCCATTCGACGGAGAACTGATTAAAAGAGACCTTACGATTATAATTAAGAGGCATTAAACCGCTTAAACTGCTCAAAACATTTTAAGCCAAAACCAAAATAAAGCACCTCACCCAAACACACTTGCGACTTTTAGTCGCAGCCACTGTCGCACAGTCGCAAGTCTACTCCACCCCGTCACATCCTTATCTCGTGTACCCATGTCAATGTTACTTTGACAACACACTGACCGACATACGAATGGATTTATCTAATTTCTATATGTGCTTCTATTTTGAATTGACGCTATGTGTGCGGGTGCGTGCGGGTGCTATGTGTTTGCTTGGAAAATTGGAGATAACGTAAAGTTGGTATTATAGAAGTGGAGAAATAAAATTCTAAATACATATAATAAAAATAGATATATAGATATAATATTATGTTACTTAGGAATGTGATATAAAGAAATATTATGAAGGTTAAATAAATTTTAATATCGGTTTAGCAGTTCCAGAGATTACTTTGCACAAACCTACTGAAAAACAAATATACAAGGAACTATTGGTTCTATACATTCCATATTGAATAAGGTATCGCTTATGACCAAAGAGACAGAAACTACAAGCATATGCAGTTAGAGACTAGAGTAACCAGATGGCTAGTTAGCTGCATAAGACATAATATGACTTCGATAAATTATTGTCATAATCATCATGAATTTAAGTATTTTATATACTAGTTTTAAGCCCCTGGCTATGCTCTTGATTACAAAGAAGAGTCGCAAACATTGTCAAATTATTTTACCAGTAGATATAATATTTTACCTTAGCTCTATTGAACCGACTTCAAAAAAGGGGGAGATTTATTTATTTTTTGTCTTAGTTTTTTATCCCGGTCCAACTCACAAGAAGCCGGGGCAAGTTAAAATATACCCACAATCAAACAAAACAAACAAACAATTTGTAATTAAATTAGTCTGTAATGAAATTTTAAACCTTAAGTGAAATACCTAACCCTTTAAAACAATTCGAGTTATTTCCAGGTGCTCTATGGTATTCCAAATACTTCAATACCTTCGGAATTATCCAACGAGAGTTCGGTGGGAATTAAATACAATTAGTGTAATTTAAATTTATTTTAAGTCTTCGATTGTATTTTAGCCATACAATAATATAAATTGATTTAATAAATGTAGCTAGAAACTCACTTTTATTTTTAAGTGACAACCCTTATCCAAAAAAAGAGCGTTAAACTTCATAAGGCGCGTTGAGAGTAAAATTTTAAGGTTTCGTCATGCCAATACCATCACGTCATGGAGTAAGGCGACGATTTTGGTATCTTTGAATCTTGCCAAAGAAGTTGCACTTGTGACACGTGTGCTCGGTACACATGCTCTTTTATTTATATTAATAAATTTTAATTAACGAACGGTGCATTTACATAAACGAGCGAATGTTCATTCTAACCCCACTATGTCAAATTCGTTTAGTGTAAACAGGCGTAGAGCATTCTTTCGTTGTTCTTAGTGCGTTCGAAAAGGTTCTATGCAATGTTCTAATACTGAACAACATTGAATACGAGTTTTCGTTTACTAAAAAATCACGAAAGAATGCTCTTGCTCTAGCTTTAGCTCTATGTTCGTTTAATGTAAATGCACCGTTATGCACAGCATATTAAGATATCAAAATTTTTGGAATATCCATCTTCGAAAAAAGGGAATTTTAGAAAAGGCGTAAAGAGTATCGATTTTAGCGGAGAATTAAGTGTGAACTAAACTTTAAGTAATCAGTAGTTTTGATAACATTAACGATTAGAAATATTTTATCATAGAAATGCAAATAGGTATGTAAAATAAAAGCGCATGATAAAAGATAAATAATTACTAGGCCCTTACTGTGCACTGGGAACGTGGGAATGAACTAATTTACTAAAAGAACAGGGAAACCTGTGGAGTAGTCTTTGTTGTTGTAAAAATATAGTACAAATTGATTAAAAACTTTTCTCGATTTTGAACATAACTCATTTTTACGAATTTGATTGAGATGAACTGTCAAAATGGAACTATTTATGATTAGCTGCACAAATATGTAAAAAAAAATTATGGTCGAAAAATGGCATATTTTCAATTCAAATTCAGTAGTATGGATAAAGAGAATACGATAAAGCGAACATGTCCCTAATTAAGCTTATCCATATTATACATAACCTACCGTAATATATTATTCAACTTATTATCAAACAAATAAAGATGTACAATGTACATCATGTTAAGTTTACCTACTGTAACTATTTAACAATGGTTTTAACGAAAATATAACCCCTGATAAATAAATATATCTTCAATTTACCTACTCGTGCTTTTAACGTAATTATTTGATTTATTATCCAAATAAATTCACAACGAACTTTCACAACCGCGACTCCATACCACTCTCTGTTCTCACAAATTTACAAAGGGCGTGGGCTGGGCGTTACAATTAAATATATATTACCGATTTCCTGCGTCAAATACTATCTGATTTAGATCAAAGGGTTCTAGCTTAATTACGTTTTTATAAGAATCTTTTCCTTTCTTTTCCGTTTCAATTAAGGCAAAAAAAGAACTAAAATACTTTTTAGGTTATCTATGTAGGACTATTTTCATGTTTCGAATAAATTTCGAAGATAAGGATAGAATTCGTATCCTATGTTATTATAAATAGTGTTAATAACCACTGCACCATAATTTTAATAACTGTCAAACCTTACATCTTATCTGTGATCTATTCTTCACTACATAGTATAAAACAAAGTCGCTTTCTCTGTCCCTATCTCTATGTATGCTTAAATCTTTACTACTCAACGGATTTTGATGCGGTTTTTTTAATAGATAGAGGAAATTAAGTTTTAGACAAAGCGGGCGAAGTCGCGGGCGGAAAGCTACTATATTATAAACACAACATTTGGTCTCAATGGATAAATAAGTAGACGTATCATCAGGCAAAAACAGCAGATTCTGTTTGTGCCCAGATTAGTTAATCATTGGATACAGAATTGGATAAAGGTGAATGTTTGTTACTCAATAACTCAAAAACTGCTGAATACATTTGTTAAAAATTTGGCTGTGTTAAATCTTAAGTACCAAAACAAAACATAGGCTATAAAAATACTAGTTTTTTTCCCGTGGTTTCATCCGCACTTTCAGTAACAACACCTGATTTTCACCTGCCCGTTATTTTAAAATAAAATAAGGCTCGAATACCACGATTTAAGCAATTAAAGAACAATTATTTAGGCAGTCGGAGCTAAAATACTATATCACATAAGTTAGAGGTGAAAAGTGGAGTGATTCGAATAGTTCGCAATCCTTTTGCGAACGGCATGCGGTTCTCAAATGTTTAAGCTTTTGGAATTTCCTTATTTACTTAATAATATATTTTTCTTAAGTATAATATTATATTGAAGCATGTTTGTAATTGAATTAAATCATTGATTTATTACTACTTTTTTTTTGCGTGGTGTCTCTCAATGTTAGCCAGAAGGGCTTCTACATTTTAACGCGGACGCGTGGGTGAACTGAAGGTTCACCCTGGTAGCGACATGCGCAAGGGCGTCCCTAGACGGGGATCTCGAACCTCGGCTTGGGCTGTCGCTTGAGTGGAGGAGGCCGGAAGGGCCCTAGTCGGACGGGTTATTACTACTGTATATCAAGATCTTCATATTAGTTATAATTGTCGTCTACTCGTTGAATAATTACTAAAAACTTGCACTTACATACAATTCTTAGTAACGCATTCATGAACGTTTCGTTATATTCCTATAAATGATTTAAAATAAATTATAGAAATCTTCTCTTCGACGACATGAGACATCCGCCAACCCGCATTTGGCCAGCGTGGTGGATTATGGCCTGTACCCTCATAGGAGGCCCGTGTCCCAGAAGTGGGAACGTATATGGGCTGCTGATGAAGATAGAAATCTAGATTTCTCTGCGAAAGTTACTTCTTAAAAACAAACAACAACTAAATTGCAAACTGAATTCAAATCGTATATAGATTCACCTGTATCTAGAGTATGTTTTTTTTTGTAATATTTCTTACTGATCTACTGTTTTTTATCCCAAATAAATAAATAAAAATGTGTGCGTGTACTAGTGTACACACGTAAGAAGTGAAACTTCTTTATGACCTTATTTTTCAAAAAATAATTTACTATATGCAACTTTACAGAAATACATACGTTGAATCACGCGTGGTAGGGATAAGAAAAAGATGGCGCGTAACGGAAAAATGTCACGCGTAACGAAAAAATGTTACACTAAATTTTTTTCCAACCCCAATAAAGAAGTTTCACTTCAATAAATTGATATTAATTTAGAGACTACACTTTGAGAACCATAGATCTAACATATTCAGACGCGGCCAATCAAGTTTTTCGGCAAATAACTTTTTCGGAGTTAATGTTTGTCGGTTTCTTATCTCTACATAAATCGCCATTAATTTGTCCCCTAAACAGATATGTGCAAAAAATTACGTTAATTTCGTTATAATTAAAGATAAGATTTTGCTAATTAAGTAATTATTATTATATAAATAACTTATGATAAAAATTAAGAAACTTGTAATATTTTTTGGTCTTTAATAATATTTTTAAAGCGGAAAATTCGTTTTTTTTTTGTTAAGCTTTAAAAACTACTCGATCAATTTTTTTTAGTGAATAGAATAGTGAATTTCACTACATAGTTTAAAACAAAGTCGCTTTCTCCGTCCCTATGTCCCTATGTCCCTTTGTATGCTTAAATCTTTAAAACTACGCAACGGATTTTGATGCGGTTTTTTTTAATAGATAGAGTAATTCAAGAGGAAGGTTTTAGTATATAATTTATCAGGTTTTAGACAAAGCGGGCGAAGCCGCGGGTGGTAAGCTAGTTTACGATAAAATACTGACTCACCTTTTAAAAATTAAATATTATTAACACGAATTAAGAATCAAACCCTTTCGAACGTGAAAACAAGATTTTATACTGATCACAAAAAACTGTTTTGTCTTATATAGTGTAAGAGCTGGTGGAGAAAAACATTTTAATTAAAATTACGACCGCATTTTCGCAAAGCCGATAGCATAACATCATCATACTTACCATAAAAAGATTATTGTGTTGAAAGTATTTGTCAACTCTGTAATTATAATGCATATTATGCACACGAGAGTTTTTCCACGAAGCGCCAAAATTTAAAATAAACCATTAAGAAAAATTGATTTTAACAAAAGTGACACATAGGAGTTCTTGAAGTCGCAACGACGATATTAAATAATATAATATAGGCTAAGCTTAGCATTAAGCGTTTTACCTCTATAAATTTTTAATTGTGTTTATGGTGTACAATAAAGTATTTTCATCATCATTTTTTTTTATTCCCCAATGCTTACGTTATTAAACTCAAACTCAAACTCAAACATTTATTTATTCAATTAGACTTCTTCGAGAAGCACTTTTGAAACGTCAATACATATTTTTAACATTTACCACCGATTCGGAAAGCAGTATCTATGGAGAAGAATCGGCAAGAAACTCCATAGTTGCTCTTTTAAATCATTTCAGTATTACAATTTAATTTTACAAAATATGTAAGTAACTGTACGTATACTTATATCATAATATGCCAAAGAACTGTCCTGTGGTTTTTACGCGACAACCCTCCATGGGTTTTTATCTTCCATATATTCCTTAATGCTGTAATAGGCTCTCTGAACTAATACGTTTTTTACATAATTTTTAAATTTAGCACTACTAAACTCTTTAATACTATGAGGAATTCTGTTGTAAAAAAGTATACCTTGGCCCATAAATGAATTTTTAACTTTAGCTAACCGGTAAAATGGCATTTCAATTTTATTTCGGTTCCTTGTGCCATAACGGTGTCTATCTCCTACTCTTGTGTGTAAGTCTGCGTTTTTGTGTACATATAAAATATTATTAAATATATACTGTGATGGTACTGTGAGGATACCAGTATTCTTAAAGAGATCTCTTAGTGAGTCCCTAGCACGTAAATTATATATAGAGCGTATGGCTCTTTTCTGTAATATAAATATAGTTTCTATATCTGCAGCCCTGCCCCATAGCAGAATTCCATAGGACATAATGCTATGAAAGTAGCTAAAATAAACCAATCTAGCCGTGTCTTCATCGGTGAGATGCCTTATTCTTCGAACTGCATATGCAGCTGAACTAAGCTTAGCAGCGGTGGTGGCAACATGGGCCCCCCATTGTAGCTTCTCATCTAGTGTCAAACCAAGAAAAACAGTAGAATCCACAGGGTATAATACCTCCCCGTTTAAAATAATATCCCTTTTCACCTTTTTTACATTTGGAAGGATAAATTCAACACAATTTGTTTTTTTTGCATTTAATAATAAATTATTAGCAGTGAACCATTTGGATATGCGTAAAAGAGCAGAGTTTACTTCGTCAACATTTGTGTCATGTCTATCCACATTAAATATTAGTGAGGTATCATCTGCAAACAGTACTATTTCACACATATCCTGCAAATAATAAGGTAGGTCATTAATATATACTAAGAACAAAAACGGTCCTAAGATAGATCCCTGCGGAACACCTATGTTAATCGGCGCACCGCGAGATTTCTCTCCATTAACAACAACGGTTTGTACCCTGTTCTGAAGATATGAAGCTATGAGGTCCTGAGATAAACCTTTAATACCATAAAAATTTAGTTTCCGTAATTAATTTCTGTATTGTCTAATACTAAATATGTCATACCATATTCATTCTGAAATTCATGTGTGAAAATGTAACAAATAGACATGGATCATATTATAATAATGAGCTTCTGACGTTTGGTTAAATTTGTGGTCTGTAGTTTTTCATGGTGATATTTCAGTTTTGATTAATTTTGCTATGCAATTGCTACCAACGTTTTTTTTTTTTTTATTATATTAACATTGTCGCTTTAATAAATGCTAATTTAAATTCAAACATCACATTCACTTTTGTTGCTTCTATATCGTTTTAACATAGTGTTACCATTTAAGACATCATTATTACAAGCCCAATTATTTTTATTTATTACAAATATTTATGGCCGACGTTCTCAACATGATTTCAAGCTTCATACCATATAGGTATTTATAATTTTTTTTGAAGATTTTTTTTTTATATTCAGCTCTTAGACTACATAACTTTCTAACGGTGCGCGGGCGCATCGGTAACGTATAATTTGTCCGTCAAATAGTCAAAGCGTCACTCACGTAACATTTCATTATCTTTCTTTTTTCTTTCTTTTTACCGTTTAATTCTGTTACCTTTGTATTGAACCAGTTCTTTACAATTTTAATTAATGGCCGCTTTAGAATACGTTCAGAAATGTTTAATTGTTCTGTTGCTAGATATCTTAGTTGAGTTTTGTTGTGTTGTATTTCTAAACGGTTGATGTTATAAAATGTACATAGACATAAATATATTAAAAAATATTTCGTACATAAACATAGAGCTATTAAAAATGAGAGATATTAATTATTTTTTGACGCGTATGTAGATATTAAACTACTAAACTGATATTGATTGTTGTTGAAAACTCCGGGCTACATTACAAATTACAATATATTTATGGTAAATTTATACAAAAACGACTGTATCTATTTATATGGGTTTAAATTTGAATTTGTCAATTCTACTATGTACCTATAGATTAGGTACCTAAATATTATGACAAATTGTAACAAAAAGCAATTAGAAAAATCACAACACAGTTTGAAGATCATGGAATTAACTAGAAATTAATAAAATAACATGTGAAACATTCTCTCACAGAGAACAAAAAATATATGGAGTGTCGACATTATAAAAAATGCGAAAAAAATATGTTCCCGTCGCGTTAAACGTTCGGTATGTGGTTATGTAGACTACAGGCCCGTGTTGAAAAAATTATGGGTCATTTGACCCAGCAGGTGACCTATCTAAAACGATATAAGAGCATAAAATAATAAGATTCAGCACTATGACGTCACTTGTAAGCTGTCCACCTGAGTGCAGATGAGAATTCGAAAGTTCAGGTAGAGATTTTCTCCCCTTGTCTCCATGATTTTTGTACGGCGTTGCGGAATAATGGCTTAAAAGCAGTATAGAAATAGTATGACACAGATGCCGTACAAAAATGGTGGTCCACAAAGTCGGAATTTATTTTTATTTTTCGACAGTTGCTGGGGTAAATTTGGTCATTTGATTTTGTACGGCATCTGTGTCATACTATTTCTATACTGCTTTTAAGCCATTATTCCGCAACGCCGTACAAAAATCATGGAGACAAGGGGAGAAAATCTCTACCTGAACTTTCGAATTCTCATCTGCACTCAGGTGGACAGCTTACAAGTGACGTCATAGTGCTGTATCTTATTATTTTATGCTCTTATATCGTTCTAGATAGGTCACCTGCTGGGTCAAATGACCCATAATTTTTTCAACATGGGCCTGTAGTCTAATGGGGATAACAGATTGACTCCTTGATTGTACAGTCGCGTACAGTTAGTTTTATCTATACTATAATAATATTATAAAGCTGAAGAGTTTATTTGAACGCGCTAATCTCAGGAACTGCTGGTCCGATTTGAAAAATTCTTTCAGTGTTAGTTAGCCTATTTATCGAGGAAAGCTATAGGTTATATATCATCACGCTAAGACCAACAGGAGCGGAGCAATGCGGGTAAAACCGCAGGGCACAGCTAGTAAAAAATATTTATTTATTTAGAAAAGTAGGTATAAATTTGGAAAATTTTAGTCAATTTTAACGTAAGAGAAGTATAATAACGAAAATTACGGGTATGTTGTATTATCTAAATCCTACTAATATTATAAATATGCGAAAGTTTGTGAGGATGGATAGATGGAATGAAATTTATGCAGGTAACTGAAGACCCAGAATAAGACATAGGCTATTTCTTATCTTGGAAATCCCACAGGAAAGGGAACTATGCGGGTTTCTCTTTGAAAAAGAGGGCGAAGTTGTGGGCGGAAATCTAGTTAACTAATAATTACGCATACTTATATAATTTATTTTATTTTATTTATTTATTTATTTAACACGTCTTTATTAGTTGTACAAATAGGTTAATATATACTCATAAAGGAAATTTTATTCCAGAATCATAATGTTGAAGAGAGGGAAATTACAAAACACAAAAACGGACAAAAAAGCAGGTATAAAAAAAATGTGTGCGTGTACTAGTGTACACACGTAAGAAGTGAAACTTCTTTATGACCTTATTTTTCAAAAAATAATTTACTATAATATGCAACTTTACAGAAATACGTCGAATCACGCGTGGTATGGATAAGAAAAAGATGGCACGTAACGGAAAAATGTCACGCGTAACGAAAAAATGTTACACTAAATTATTTTCCAACCCCGATAAAGAAGTTTCACTTCAATAAGCATAATATTTAAATGATACATAATATATGAGTAGACTAGGAGTTTAGAGCTAGTGAAAAGCTTCCTGTGTAACCAAGAATTATATATATTCCCACTTTTCCTCACGATTGTACCAACAAAACATCTGTTAACTTATCACTGTACCATGTCTCGGATGACAAAAAAATCTATTAAACACTTGAATATTGTTTGTAAATAGTTTTACAGCTGTATAGGTATTTGATGACATCCTCGGTAGCAATGTATTGATTTATGTTAACCGACTTGAAAATAAAAGGTTTTTGAGCCACTTGAAAATCTTCATATTAACAGTGGATGATGCATTTATCTATACTTATATTATAAAGCTGAATAGTATTATTATAAAGCTGAAGAGTTTCTTTGTTTGTTTGAACGCGCTCATCTCAGGAATTACTGGTCCTATTTGAAAAATTATTACGGTGTTAGATAGCCCATTTATCGAGGCTTATAGGCTATATTGTAGCATCACGCTTAGACCAACAGAAGCGGAGCAATGCGGGGAACAGCTGTTGATTATAAATAAAGGTAAATTTAAGAGACGTCGCCTGGCAGAGATTACATACTGATAAGCAATAAGCCCGTTCTTTTTCCAAACTTGTAGAATATTTTATAAATCTATAGATATAATTTATTTAGTTTTGAACTTAGAGTTTTGAAAATAGAGTGTAATACTGCATTGTATTTTAATATAAAATGATGTGTGCTTTTCAACGTATTTCCTTAAATTTGCTAAACGTATTATTAATTATTTTCACTAGCCAAGTTAAAAGCAAGGCTATTACTAGTATTTTTGAATACTTATTCTAAAAACAATAACAAAGTAATCGAATCCTACACAACGAAAACTGTGAAGTTGAAACAAATATCGATTTTAGTAATACGAATATTAAATCGATATATTTATTCGCATATCGAGACGTATCGAGTGACCGTCTCGCCGAATTTTAAATTCCCTTCTTTATAACCTTTTGGGGATTAATATCTTGTAATTCATCGGATATTAGGGTGACCATGTCTTTGTGAAACTTCGTTACTCAATCTAAAACTCACACAAATTCAAACTTAAAAAAATTAGAACTGAATGTTTATACACACTGCCTAAAATCTGTTAAATATGCAAAAATTCTATCATTCGCCTTTAAATACCTATCACGTCCACGTGAACAAGTAAATAACAAATTCTGCATAATATATTGACCTACGTACACCTAAACTAAGTATACATTGACGACATTATTTTAAAAAATGCAAATAAATATATAAAAATCGATGCATTAGGATTCGCTTTAGGTTTAGAAGAGACCACCCACGAATACCACTACAGTCAAATTTATAGTTACATTCGTGATTTAAGAATCTGTTAAATAAATTTTTTTTTGCATTTTCAAACTTACCTACACAAAAATCAATATATTTTTTTTAATTTGAAAGAATGTTATATAATTAATATCACTTTCTCATTTGTATTATTTAAAAAATAACAAAGTTACAATTTCAAAATAAGTGAATAATAAATCTGAAACTCTACATAAGCAAAATCCTTCAGACTCCAAACGTGTACACACCCTACACCCATTTAAGATTACAGATAACACGTTCTCCAGCAAAAATGTGCATATTTCATACGCAAGTAAACTGCGAGATGCTATCTAACGCTTGTTTATTTAACATGCCTTATAATTAAGGCTTGGCGGTCATTGAACAAGGGCTTACTTCAGTATTGACTGACCGGTTGGCTTGGTTGGTAGTGGCCCTGCCTTCCAAGCCAGAGGTCGTGGGTTCGATTCCCACCCGGGGCAAATATTTGTGTGATGAACATAGATGTTTGCTCTGTGTCTGGGTGTTAATTATATATATAAGTATTTATTATTTAAAATGATATATGTATGTTTATCAGCCATCTGGTTTCCATAACACAAGCGAAAAGCTTAGTATGGGATCAGATCGTGCCATGTGTGAAAATTGTCCTAAAATATTTATTTATTTATTTATTATATTATTTATTATATAGTCCTTTCTATCCCAGTTCCTCCTGGTTGTTAAAAATATCTATATAAAAATATGTAATGCTCGTTTTTCAGTGTTGTAATATCAAACCTCTACGAAACAGCTTCATCGACTTATTTATCCGACAGTGAAAGAAGAAAAGAGCAACTATGGAGTTTCTTGCCGGTTCATCTCCATAGATACTGCTTTCCGAATCTGTGGTAAATGTTATGACGTTTCAAAAGTGCTTCTAGAAGTCTAATTAAATAAATAAATGTTTGTGTTTGGAATGTTATGTTTTTCTAAATTATGTATGTATAGTACATTTTTGTTTTTAAAATATAAATAATTTTAAAATATAATAATTTTGTGTAATAAAAGGTAAAAGAAGATACTCAATTTATTTTTTATTTTTTAATAACATAGAAAGTAGTAAATTCCTTATAAATGTAACACTAAATTGTCATCAAACCAACATAACTAAAAAGTGCAGTAGCATTCTTTTATCAATCGACACTAATTTTTTAATTTAAGTACTAGCTGTGCCCTGCGATTTCACCTGCAGTCAATTACCATAAAGCAGTTGATTAATTATTATGTTATTCTGGTACATACGCTATAATATTGCCCAATCTCGTCTAATGCAAAATACATACAATAAAAACCATGATATATTATTATTTTTTATTTATTATTCAATGTACGATGGCCCTTATTTGAAAATTGATGAAATACATATCAGCAACAAATTATGATATTTGATACACTTTTTATTTTGGTATTTTTATCGCCGTCTCAAAGGGAATACAATTTATGGATAATTTTAAGTGGGTAATTGAATAATAATAAAAATACATTCATTTTTAGTATAAGTTGTACATGCGGTTTTGTCTGTGTTCATAAAGTTTTTATATGCTAAGTTAATATTCCAGTAAACTAATATTCTAATACAAAGTCAATTGTTGCGTATTTCTGTATATCCACGAAAAACTCAAAACTACTGCACCAATTTTCATTCTGTTTTCATCAACGATAGCTTGATTCTCGAATGCGGTTTTAGTATATTATTATGTATCTATATACTTTACTATAGAGGTGAAGAGTTTGTTTGTGTGTTTGAACGCGCTAATCTCAGGAACTTCTGGTCCGATTTGAAAAATTATTTCGGTGTTAGATAGCCCATTTATCGAAGAAGGCTATATTTAATCTAGTCAAGACCGACAGGAGCGGAGCACTGCTGGTAAAATCGCGGGGCACAACTAGTTACTTAGGTATATTTTTTTAAACTTAGACAGTTTGAGCTTTATCGTGGACGCAAATCTAGTAAAATATAAAGACAAAAAATTAGCCTTTTCTGTAGGTTCTATCTTGTTATTTAACTTAATTTGATTTGAATCAATTTATTACGAAAGAATTCTCGGTAAGTACCTATCAGTTATATTTGAGTTTATTCATAATAAAATCAAATCTTCGATCAAATATGGAACCTTTGCTGATATTATGTGTACCTATAGTATTTTGTGTTTGTTTTATTTATTTCTTATAACTTAAAGTTATAAGAAATAACGATCTGATCCCATACTAAGATTTCGCTTGTATTATGGAAACCAGATGGCTAATATACAAACATATATAATTTTAAATAAATACTTAAATATATATCGGTATTAACACCCAGACACAGAGAAAACACCTATTTTCATCACACAAATATTTGCCCCGGGTGGGAATCGAACCCCAAGGCAGGGATACTACCAACCAAGCCAACCGGTCAGACGGAACAGTGTATTGTCTGTTTTCCAAAGATAAATAAATAAATATACATAGACACTCAACTTATTTCATTTCCTAGTAAAAAAAATGTGTCAAACATGATTTTACAATTTATTTCTATTTCAATTGTTATGTATACCTCCTTTATTTTATTATGAAGTGAACAAATGAAGTCAACTGTTAGCACCTTGTAACAACGGTCAAGAGTGTGCCGCTTTTCGTTGTAAAATTCCGTATATTGTAAACGTATCGTAATTCTTATTCTATAACTAGTAAATGACTTAAAAGATTTATATGTACATTTTTTTTTGTTGTAGTAAGGCTAGATGATAAAATTCCAGTTAATTCTATTCAATTTTTATAAATACGGGTACGTAAGTCTTTATCTGGGTGTTCCTGGTTACAAATTTTTATTTAAAGTAAATATAAATAATAATAAAAAGCTCATTTATTTGCCTTCATAACTTAAAACTATTACAAAGGAACTAAATATCTAAACGTGTAACATTAATTAATATAATATCTTCCATAACGTTCAATTCCCTCTTTTAATTATTTATTCATATTGATCACATATTTTAGTACTTTTATCAATCAGGTACCGATTCGAAGAGCCGGCAGGATATTCTGAAAACAAAAATAAAAACAATTTAAACATTGAATAATTGACTGAGTAGTGGCCCTGCCTTCCAAGCCAGAGGTCGTGGGTTCGATTCCCACCCGGGACAAATATTTGTGTGATGAACAATAGATGTTTGCTCTGTGTCTGGGCGTTAATCATCACTATCACTACATAGTATAAAACAAAGTCGCTTTCCCTGTCCCTATGTCCTTATGTCCCTTTGTACGCTTAAATCTTTGAAACTACGCAACGGATTTTCATGCGGTTTTTTTTAATAGATAGAGTGATTCAAGAGGAAGGTTTATATGTATAATAACATCCATTAAATAGTGGAGAAGTACTGTTATTTTTGAGGTTTCTAATGTGATGTCGTAAAAAATTACATTTTTTCCGCTTACATTGAAAACGCAGGCTGAACCCTACGAGTTTTATGAAAATAATGTACTAAGTATTCTACACATTGAAAAGGTCTACAGAAAAGTCCGCGATGGTATATGTCTATCTCTTATGGATAACCCACAATAACTTTTTTTTGTCATTTACTTTTTACGACAAATAATGGCTAATTTTCGATGCGATTTTAACCAATACAGCATTAATCCTTAACCAATTAAATACCTTGAATACATTGTTCATTTAATATAGATCTATATGGCCCTTTACACCGTATGATTTAAGTGAATATTTTCGAAGATATTACTGATTTAAAAATTGCGGGACGTAGCGTTTGCGGCGGTACCGGCCGGCCGCCCGGCTATATATTTTATACCCGTGCGAAGTCGGAGCGGGCCGCTATGTTTTTATATACAACGTTCACAGTTTTTCTGTACATAGTGTATTTAGTATCAGCATTGCACCCGTGCGAAGCCGGGGCGGGTCGCTAGTTATCTATATATAAGTATTAATTTAAAATTATATATGTATGTTTATCAGCCATCTGGTTTCCATAACACAAGCGAAAGCTTAGTATGGGATCAGATCGTGCCGTGTGTGAAAATTGTCCTGAATATTTATTTATTTATTATTTAATTACATATTCGAAATTTAATAAAAAAGAAAAATTGCATATTATGCTTACCCGTCATCTTACTATGTATTCTTTGTTAAATTTGCAATATAAAAATTAAAAACTCCCCATTGAATATTTAACAAAAAAATATATTGTTAATATTTTACAGAACCCCAATTTCAAGGCATCCTCAACAAAGTCACCCAATATTGTCACATGAAGCACTCTTCATTTAATGTCAATTATTTAGTCCTTGACTATGCCTCTCCATGCATTATGCTCGCCCATCTGCCTATTTTTTCATCCAAACTAAAATTCGCACAAAGGAATCTCGATATTATCCCTTGAGGCGTTAAATTCTTATCGAAAAATCACAAAAGATGTCGCGTGTATTGTATTTTGACAAGCGGGTTGCCGCCAAAATTTCGCGACGCCATCTTAGATTTGTTAACTTTTTTTTTCTTTCCGCACGGCCAAGAAGTTCTTATGGATTAATGATCGTAACTTTTTTTTGTTTGAAAAAGTTATTCAAGCTTTTGTAACGGGATACGTCAATTATTTATTTAAGTCCTTTATTAAAATGGATTTGTGCAAAATATCATGTTTCGCGGTGTGCCAACTTCGAATTATTTTAATAGTTTCGTAACGTAATATTTTATTGCTTTATTATTTATTATAATGCCTTTTGTCTGAGATGTGGAAAAAATTACCGTAAATTATACTAGTATTACAAATTTTTTATAGCTTTGAATGAAGAATATTTATTTTGTCTAAGCTATGCTTGAAATAAACTTTTAAGGCTAGGATTTCAGTGTCATCTGTTATCTTTAACGTTATTTTTTACTCTATGGAGCTTGTCAGGAGGACATAACATACTACTACATGTGACATGTCTACATTACATGCTCACTAAACAGTAATTATTATTGGAGTCGGGAGAAATTTGTGAGGGCATGTACCAATTATAGAAACTCATTTTAAACACAAATATGTTACAAGTTAACAACAAAAATGAATAAATAAAATAAGACTACAGTCTACAGTAATAATACCATTATTTTATCGCACTTATTTTTAAATTAGAGTACATGTAGCAATTTCAATGTGAAAAAGGTTTTATTTAATTTCGTAACACAATGATCGTATTCCTGAGATTCGAATGGACAAATAAACGAACACTTAAAACAAAAAGTCAGATATCGTCCACCATTAACACCTGAATCGGACAATTGATAGGCTCTTTAGGTACGCGGCGTTTTTATTGACGTGACAACGTCTTAAATTAGGTTGCGACTGGGAGTCACTTATGAAAAAGTGTAACGCTCGGTAACGTTACGATGAGTCACCGAACGAGAGAGAGGCCCGCCGAATGCCTTGCGTCTCTCTCCCACTCAACTATGATCGAGAAAAAGACGTTGTCACGTAAAATCTTCGCCCGTAAAACCGACTTTACAGGCAACCATTTTTTATAATTAAAGTTCATCTACTTAAAACCTTGATTACTAAAGATTACATATTATACAGAATTATACAATAGTTAGAATGAAATAGAAGATAATAACTCCCAAGGCAGTACATAAATTTTTATCATACTAATCTAAAAATTTACATAATATGTTCGGCCGTTCGCCATTGACGTCTAAATTTTTAATACAATCAGTCAGACTCCAGTTTTTTTCGTACAAGGGGTGACAGACGTACGAGTAAGTACGCGAACTTGTGGCTCGACGACCTTTTTCGCTCGTGTGTCACCCCAAGTACGCGTACTTAAAAACCGTCGAGTAAGTTCGTTGACGATCCAACATGTTTGAAATTTTACTCGTAGCCCGCCTTCGCTCGCACGTCTGTCACCGCCGCGAGCCGCGAGCCTAGCCTGTCTAGCTATAATAGGTGTTACTAAGTGCAAAAGTTCAATTAATTTCGCCTTCTTCTTTTAGTTTTATGAAAATAATTTAATATAATTAATATGAATGAATATAATATAATTGAATATTGGCGAAGGTATCTTTGAATCACGCCAAGGAAGTTTCACTCCTGACGCGTGGGCTCGGCGCACACGCTCTTTTTTTGTAAAGTACCCTCAAAATATAATAGTAAAAACGAAAATATGTATATCCTTCAATTTTTGAACATTTATTTTGTTAGAATGCTATTTACTTAAAAATAAGTGCTGGTTATTAAATTAAAAATGTCTATATTTAATTCCTGAATAACATAAAATTCCCTCTGTTGATGACATATAGACATTCGATATCGGTGACACGCGAGAAGCTACTGACCAAGCTCTACGTGTGTCACCGACGTCGAGCCGAGTAAGTACGCGAACTTTAAAACCGCGATTTTAAAGTTCGTACGTCTATCAGCCCTTTACTGAGATGTTTTTTTCAAACCTATATTCTATTATTTTATATGACTGTCTTAAACAGGTTATGTAACTGGTGACATTATACTTGTTTTATTATTATACACGGAAAAGCTATTGCCACTAATATAAATGTTAAACTTTTCATTCGAAAAGCAAACGTATACATAGATAATATTTAAATATATATATATTGACGCGCGTCAAACGCTCGTGCCTAAACAGCCTAAACCGGTACATTCTTTATATTGATAAGAGCGTACAGTAATGCGATGTTAAATTTTATCTGGATTTGAGAATAATTATTGTCACATTTACGAAAATTTATGGCACTCGCGTGTGGTCAGGTATTTTATTTAATTATCTTGGTCCAATTCATTTTATGCCCCTAGTGGGGTATGGGGCAAACGTTATTGGACAAATTATAGCATCAACATCTATTTAATACTGCAAATCGAAATTTTAAAGTTTTTATATTAACAAATATAGATATTTTAGTTTATTTAAGCATTACAATTCTTATTTATTTGCTCTATCATTGTAGATTTTTTTACTACCTACTTATTGCATTTCGTTATTCTCTTCCTTCTATTTCTTTTACAGCGTATCTGTTCCATTCTAAACAAAAACAATGTTCATTTGTCTACCAAGGAACCAATAATTAATTAAACAACTACAATTAAAACATTTGTTCATCTGCTAAAGTAAAACCCCAAGCAAAATCGGGGTGTAAAAGCTAGTTTATTCTATGGAAAACTGCATTATTATTGTATCAGCCGCTCCACTATCTTGTGTTTTCTTTATATCTAGGATAAGTTACCGCGTAAATTGGTTCCGTATAATCTGCTACAATAGTGGAGGAATTTAAATAAAATTATTATTAAGAAATATAGAGCAAAATTCAAAGAATAAACTCTATTTCTGACAATAATTATTATTATTATGAAAACAAAACACTCTACTGATTAATATTTATGTAGCCTATGACATTATTGACACTACTATCTACTATTCTGACGATTACAACGACAAAGAAATATACATACATACACTCGAAAAACGAAACCCTTCTTCTTTCGTAGTCGAGTTTTTGGGGAATTAGGCCATCTCCCTATTAATTAAAAATGAATATAATATAATCGCTCTAAAATAAAATAGCGCTAAATTTAATACGAACAAAATAATAACATACATTATTGTCCCGAGTCACAGTATCCATACAATACTTTGTATTATAATCCGATACGATGAAAATTGCATATAAATTACTTACACTGGCGATTTTAACAAAGAAATTGTATTTTATAGGTAATTTTTCCAGAATTACATACATCAAGAAATAGAAAATTACACTTTGTTTCTCTGAATGTATTTTTATCAGAAAATTGGTACCTCATTGGTACCACTCTGGGTGAGTTTAAATCTCAGCAAACAATTATTAAAACAGAAAATGTATTAATTATTTAAAATATATTAATGTATTAATTTTTAATATTGAAACAATAAGTTACAGACATAAAGATAAAAAGCTTATTATAAACTTATTTTTCACAAGCTTTAGTTGAATTATTTATGATAAGTTAAGAGTGATGTAAATTTACTTTAAGTAGGTAAGCAAACCACGGTAACCATTCATTAATTCGATTATACAATTGTATACTTATTAAAACATGTATGTATATCACTACATAGTATAAAACAAAGTCGCCTTTTCTGTCCCCATGTATGATTTTGATGCGGTTTTGAGTGATTCAAGAGGAAGGTTTTAGTATATAATTTATTAGGTTCTAGACAAAACGGGCGAAGCCGCGGGCGGATAGCTAGTTACACTATATACTCACCTGTACTTACCTTTACTTACCTGCAACCCGCGGATTCACTAGTGACTAAAATTGAAAATAATTTCATACATAAGCGAAAACTGTTTTTGCGTGAAAGAGTAACAAACATCCATCCTTGCAACCTACACATTTACAATATTATTATACTAAGTAGAATACTATAAGATGTCTCCAATAAAAATAATTCAATACCTAATCAAAGAATTACATAAGTACTGAGTGTTCCGCGTATATAGTTAAAAATAAAATATTTTGTGAAGTATTTCACAACGTATCATCTCGGGAATATAATGAAAATCTCAAGTGAAAAATGTATAATAAATCCTTCTTCACAATGGGCAGCGTTGGGCGAGTAGAGGCAATGACGATAGTATAGAGCCTAAGTGCCTTTTCACACGTACCGGTTGCCGGGTAGCCGGCGCCGGATACCCGGTGTCAAATAAGCTTTCACATGTCCCGGTTGATGCCGGCCGCGGCAGTATCGGCTAGTGAGCCGACAAGAGTACAGTCTCGTTCTATAGTTTCATAGATGGACCGTGAACAAATAATTGCAATGTGGCTTTTAAATCGAAGACGAAATTATCTGCGCCGGAAAGAAAAATCAAGAAATTATTGGGTTCATCCAATTAATATGAAAAGAGAAGCATTAGGTGCATTCTATACATTATTCCCAGATCTACGAGCACATGAAGACAGGTTTTTCAAGTACTAACGTACTCTCGCAGACTGTACCTGGGCGACTGACCGGCCGGCGCGTCTGAAAGCTAGTTGCGTGTTCCATACACCACTGTCAGTTCGGCCGCCGGCTAACCGATGCCCGGCGACCGGACGCACAGTGGTGGTTCCGGCGCGCACCCGGCAACCGCCTGCCGGATAGATTACGCCGGTACATGTGAAAGCTATGTACCATGCCCATACACTTCACCACCGGGTAGCCGGCGCCGGCTATCCGGCAGCCGGGTAGTGTGAAAAGGCACTAAATGTCTATGATCGGCCGTTATTGTAGATGTTTATTCACGCCGTAATGGCGGCAAACATCGACGATCATTTGTTGGGCCAACGCTGCCCATTATGAAGAGCCTTATCAGAATCACAGAATGTGAACGTTCGTACAACGTTCCAGACATAGTCAGACTTTACTTAGACTTCCTAGAAAACTAACTGCTTGGTTTAAGTAGAAGTTAACCCTCCATTGCGTTATTTTTTTAATTCATGTTCATTTTATGGGGTAAATTATTCGTAGCAAGGAACTTTTCGTATCAATATTACTGTTTGTCTGTATGCACGATAAAGATTCTTTTCACTAACCTACCAATTAATAGGTAACTATTACTTTGAACAGCTTTTTTATTCGATTATGTATAAAATAATTAATTTTATTGTGTTTTTTTTTACAGAATCACGATACAACGAGCACGGGATTCTAACCAGAGGACTCTACATCTTCATTTATTATATAAAAAATTTCAATACCTACATAATATTATGTCGTATTTATTATTTATTTACATTGAAATGTTATGGATATCTCGATAGTTATATAATTATATTTTAGTTATAATATTGGCCTCCTCTTGCCATTTTGTTTTGTTTTTTGCTACTATGCCCAAATTGTAATTCAAATTAGAACATTGTAATATTAATAAATAAAAATAAAGATTATATCTTCGGATGCTCTACTAATATTATAAAGCTGAAAAGTTTGTTTCATCTCACTCATTCATGAGTCAGGAACTATGAAAAATTATTTCGGTGTTAGATAACCCTTTTATCGAGGAAGGCTATATAGGCTATATCATCACGCTAAGACCAACAGGAGCGGAGCCACGCGGGTAAAACCGCGGGGCACAGCCTTTGAGTAAAAAGTGAACAGTAGTTTTATTCGGTGTCTTATAAAACAACAGAGCAACTTTTGAAATATAAAAAATAAATTGAAAACCTAGATACCATTAACTAACGTAATCACAAGAAACATTTGATTATCAAATTCCCGATTACACCAGCATTATAGGGTTATTTTGGACCGTTCAGCGAAAATTATGACCACCTTGCATGTTGCGAATCAATAAGCCACTTTTTAATGTAAGTAGTGGGATTTTTTTCACCAAAGGTGTGGTTTGTAATAAATAACAATTTCGCCTTGTTGATGAAATGTAGGAACAATAATTATGAAGTTAGATTATCTTCGTTTAAATAAATAATGAATAATCATATCAATACTGGTGTAGAGTTTGTTTATTTGGTTGAACTCGCTAACCTCAGGAACTATGGGTACGATTTGAAAAATTATTTCAGTATTAGATAGTCTATTTATGGAGGAAGCTCTGCATATTTATCCATCCATCCATCGCGCCAAATAAAATAGAAGCAGAGCTATATGGGTAAAGCCGCGGGGCACAGCTAGTATGGTTAAAAATAAAATCGCTTCCCGTCTGTCGGTTCCTTAAATTCAATTATTTTTTTTTTATATTTTTATAGACATAACATTGCATGCATTTGCCCGAAACCCCGAAATGGTATAGAACTAACAATGAATCTATACTAATATTATAAAGAGGAAAGGTTTGTATGTATGTATGGTTTTCACGCATAAACTACTGGACCGATTTTGATGAAATTTGGCACAACAATCTTTAGACCCTGAGAAAGAACATAGGCTACCTTTTATTGCGAAATATGTACCACGGGCGAAGCCGGGGCGGACCGCTAGTAAGATATAAGTACGATCAATCTCATAAAAGGTTAAAAATAATCCTCTTATTTAAACAACTCTCATAAAAAACGGAAGCTTTACAAGAAATAATTAAAATCGGGAAGCTCTTCACCTGTTCTAAGCATTGCTAACAAAATTCTCAAAGTGCGTCTAATTACGTAAATGTCAAATGTTTGAAGCGGGTCCTGTGTGGACGTACCATTTGCTCTCGACTCGAAGTTATCTCATAATCCTATCCTACTACGTATATAATATTATAAATGCGAAAGTTTGTGAGGATGTGTGTGTGTTTGTTACTCTTTCACGCGAATACTACTGAACCGATTACAATGAAATTTAGCACACATATAGAAGGTAACTTGGATTAACACATAGGATAGGTTTTATCCTGGAAATCCCACGGGAACGGGAACTATGCGGGTTTTCCTTTGAAAACGCGGGCGAAGCCGCGGGCGGAAATCTAGTATATCTCATAAAGTGAGCTTTTTACATTAAAGTTTAAATACCCGTACCCGTACACGTACCCATTTAAGTACCTGTAGTTTAAATACTTCTGCAAATTTTCATGGGTGGATGGATCGCTTACCATTTATAGATGAACTACTAGCTTTTCGGCTTAAATATAAAAATATCCAAGTAATAGTATAAATAAATAAATATTTCAGGACTATTTTCACACACGGCACGATCTGATCCCATACTAAGCTTTCGCTTGTGTTATAGAAACCAGATGGCTGATAAACATACATATATAATTTTTAATAAATACTTATATAGATAATCAACACTCAGACACAGAGCAAACATCTATGTTCATCACACAAATATTTGGCCCGGGTGGGAATCGAACCCACGACCTCTGGCTTGGAAGGCAGGGCCACTACCAACCAAGCCAACCGGTCAGTATGTAGAGATAGAGTATATGTAGAGTCGATAAAATAAAATAAATTCCTGAAAGAAATGTCTGCAGAATTTTGATGTAGAATTAAAGTAGAAATAAATGTAGCTGTCACGCAGGCTTTTGTTTCCTTGTAAAATAATATTATGAACCTATAAAGTGTATACAACGATATTATAAGTAAAAAGGTATAGTTTAGTAGGTCTCCGGACACGTGGAAATGTGGCTAATTAGCCACAATAATTTACTCCTCTTGTCTCTATTTCATTAGTGTGTGTCTTTTTTGATGTTGTGGTGGTAGCCTATCCACTCTTTTACTAATAATATCATTGATTATAAACCCAATATAATATGAGACGCATTTTTATATACATATTTACTAGCTGCTCCGGTTTCACCCCCGTGGCTCCTCTCCTGTTGATTGTAGCGTGATGATATATAGCCTATAGCCTTCCTCGATAAATGAGCTATCTAACACCGAAAGAATTTTTCAAATCGGACCAGTAGTTCCCGAGATTAGCGCGTTCAAACAAACAAACTCTTCAGCTTTATAATATTAAGTATAGATTTATAGAAGTGAGTTTAATTCGAGTTGCCATAGTAACGCGAAAGGTGTAATCACCACTGCCCGCCATATTCGACGATCAGTCAGGAAGAAACCGAGATACGGTTGCCATGGCAACGCTCCCTAATACGCCGTCAGCTCGCTGTTCTGAATATCATTTTCTAATATGTTTCAACTGCGGGTAGTTTTAATTTTTGCATACTTTTGTTTTTTGTTTAATTAATATGTATTAAAAATAAAGTGTATTGTATAGTATAAGTCTATTGGTTGATGTTAAATATAACATGATATTTTAAATAGGAGAGAAGATTTTTTTGTGTGTTTGTTCGTTAGGATTTAACTCGAAACTTAAAGAGCTCTTTAAGTTTCGAGAACATTCGTCAAAGCGTCAATAAGGACTAGTAATTAATAAAAATGTCGTGATATTTACACAGAAATATTAAAAGTATTTTGTAAAAGCAGTCTTATTTTCATAAAAATTATTTTTTATTTGTTTTCTCATATAAATTACCTTTTAGTTACAAGGCACACACATTCCTCTTCTATAGGATATAAACTGGATATAGTTAATTAGCCATATTTCAAACTTTGCAGTTTCCAAATCAGATATTTTTGGAGCTAAAATGATCTAAGTAATAGATGCTTAGGGATCTTCACACAAGTTGCGATACTATTTTAAAAATGTTCCTTTAAATACTTGGATCAATATTTTTAGTTACAGAGCCGATTTTCATGAACGATTAGAATTATATTAAACGAATTAGAATTATAATAGGCACTTTACAATAATTCAATTTGGTGTTTATCTGGCCACATCAAACTAAAATATTATCTACATACATTACACATTAAAAAAATATTTATTGCATCTAGGCTTAGCATCTAGGTTACTTTGATGCACTAAAATATGCATATTATCATCATCATCATATTATATAAGAAAATCAGTAGAATATTTTATACAGTGCAATAGTATCATACTATCTACTCGTTTTTGGATGGGTAATTTTATGTGTCACAAGAGAAGGTAGTTTAGTGTATGTTATAAATGTTAAATACGATAAGAAATCGTTTATTTTTATGCAATTCAACGCAGCTCATTCATATAGGTATTCATACCAATCCAAATAAACTAAATTACCAATTAAAAACGAGACGATCAAAACACACGCTGTGTGAAGACGCTCTTACAGTCCAGACTGGTCATTAGGAATATTAGGTCTAGCCAGACGCTGCTCTAAGCTCTATTTTAAGCTAATAGTTTCAGTTTAATTGAATATTAAACAAATTTCTCTATTATTTTCTAGCACATATGAAATTTTAAGTAGACTAGTTATTATTTTACTAGCTGTGCCCTGCGGTTTCACCCGCAGTGCTCCACTCCTGTTGGTCTTAGCGTGATGATATATAGCCTATAGCCTTTCTTGATAAATGGGCTATCTAACATCGAATTAATTTTTCAAATCGGACCAGCAGTTCCTGAGAATAGCGCGTTCAAATAAACAAACAAACAAACTTCCACGCGGGTGCAATCGCGGAGCACAGCTAGTACAAAATAAAAAGGTTGATTTTATATTATCATAATATTTATAACTGTATTGTGTCCATTTACTAGCTTGTCGACTAATGTAGGGTGAAAGTGAAACAGGGGATGGAATATTGTAAGTAGATATGCTAAGATGTTCAAAATGAATATCAGCGATGCCGCAGGCGGTGTACTAGTGATATAATATTTTTAAAGTAAAGTGAATATCATCTATATTTATATAACGTATAAAACTCAAAGGTGACTGATATAGTGATCTATCAACGCACAGCCCAAACCACTGGACGTATCGGGCTGAAATTTGGCATGCAGGTAGATGTCATAACGTAGGCGTCCCCTAAGAAAGGATTTTAAGGATAGGTTTTATCCCGGAAATCCCACGGGAACGGGAACATTGCGGGTTTTTCTTTGAAAACGCGGGCGAAGCCGCGGGCGGAAAGCTAGTCTTCTTATAAACAAACTATTCATAAATTTGAAAAGAATGTTATAAAGAAAGACTATCGCTTTTATTTAAAAGAATTAATTAAAATTTAAAAGAAAGTTGTAAAATAAGGCAATCTCTTTTATTTTTAAAGAATGAATCTCTATCAACTTCTCAAGAAAACTCCAATCTTCCAGCCAAGAAAACTTCCAAAAGAACTAAATCAAAAAGTCCCATAATCACAAAAATGTTAATTCCTTATAATTTCTCTCCATAGAAATTAAAAAGCACACACACAGAGACACGCACACATGGAAAGGAATAAATAAATCCTTCACGACCAAAATCAATATGCGCAGAATAGGGGAGAACGGAGGAGACGGGTTGGTTCCACTTGGTTCTTATTTTGAGACAGAGTTTTTAGTAGATTTTTCTTCACGGAACTTGTTAAATAAAACTCGTAGGTAATATGAAGTGTGAAAATGTTTTCTATACACACACAATGTATGTACTTAATTGCGTTGGATCTAGGAATACATAAAAGTGGATTTATTATTGTATCTCATTTTATGTGATTTTATGAACTACTAACGGTCCGCCCCGGCTTCGCCCGTGGTACATATTTCGCAATAAAAGGTAGCCTATGTTCTTTCTCAGGGTCTAAAGATTATCTGTGCCAAATTTCATCAAAATCGGTCCAGTAGTTTATGCATGAAAACCATACATACATAATTACAAACCTTTCCTCTTTATAATACCTATTAGTATAGATATTTACAATTCTGATAGAGTTATACTGTCCAGTTATAAATTCTGAACACGAAATACATGCATTTATTCCTAATTATGTATATTATTATTTAATTCGACGCTTCAAACACTTTTGCGAAAATTTGTAGTTCACTTAAATCTATACATTTTTCTCTGTGCATGCTATGCACGTAAGAAACAGAACTCAATGTTTGTATTATATTGTAAATAACAATCCTTTGTCATATTAAGGTAAAAGCACCTAATACGGAGGTATTTCACAACATTTGAAAGTAACTAACAAAAATAAGCATTTGTAAGTCTTTCTTAAGGTGCCAAACAACTTTATCGTTAAAATTGGAACTTAAATTTTGTATTGCTGTTGAATCTATGTTTATTTTCATGATAATTATTTCTTATTGAAAAAAAATATTTAAATAGTCAGGTCGATTTTCCCTAATACGGAGGTATGATTTTGGTCAGAGCCTATTACTGCGGTAGACGGCTCCTAATACGGAGGGTCAGAAATTATATTCATTGAAGTTCCGTACAAATAATATTTATTAAATAATATAAATGTGTTAGTAAAGTAAATTGTAAGTTTTTCATTCATTGACCATTGGTTTGATTACGTTGATTCACTTTTAATGTGTTTCACTTATGCTTTTGGTTTAATCAACAAAAAAAAACACGCATATCAAAATATAAGAATCCACAAAAAAAGACACAAAACTTCATATTTATTTACGCAACCCTAAATCTGGTAATTTTATGATTTATGAATAGGGCCGTAATAGGAGATCATATAACCTAATACAGAGTTACCTGGAAATAACTACCACCGTAATAGGAAAACTACTCGTGTTTTTAATAATCCTAATTCTGACCCATCAAAAATTCGATAAACAAGAGAATGTAAATTCTTAATCAAACGATAACAGTTTTTTGGCTCAGATGTGTAAAACTCAGATCAACAGTTATACAAAATAAATGATTTGTGATAAATTAAAATACACCTTCCTATTTTTACCGCTTCAAAGAAACAAACATTTTGTACTCAACCGTTTTCATATTTATCTGGATTTCTAATTAAGAACACATACCGCAGAATATGGTTTCTAATTTATCCGATTAATAATTATTTCAACTAATCTTGGAACTAATTCAATAAGTAAATAAATTGAAAGTTATAAACAATTAAACATGCCCAGTATTTTTCCTATTTCGGAGTTATACCACCGTATTAGGATTAATCTATAAAATTCGTATCGTATTACGGCGGTATTTTATTTCTTATTTTTTGGGTAAAAAATGACTTACAAATATGAAACAAGCTATTTAAATAGTGAGTGTAATAGTACGAAAATGCTATAAACAATTCATATACAAACTTGAACAGCTTATTAATACGAAAAACTTAGTTAATAAATATTAGTGTACTTACTTTTGTTGTTTCGCGTTTGTATGGAAACACCTCTCACGTCGATGCCGTTACACAGATTGATTGATTTTGTTGTGTTTTCTATGTGCTATTCTTGCAAACGTTAGTTAAGTCATGAAGTGATAAATTTGGAATAAATAGTTTACGTTTTGGTGTACTTAAAATTAATAAAACAAGAATAAAACACGAAAATAGAAATACCACCGTAATAGGAAGCGATTTTGACTACCGCCGTATTAGGAGCCTTTACCTTATTAAATACCTTTCAGATTTAAACTTGCAACTACTTCAATTATAGCATTATCGACATCTTTATTTCGTTAGAAAAATCCTACCACGTTCAGCAATGATGATGGAGTAAGTGCAGATAAATTTCTAATAATTAATAGATTCAATTTCTTATCTTTTGATTGAAGTTAGATGCTGTATTACATTTCGAATTATTATTAGTGTATATTTTGTATCTTTTAATTGATGTTACGAGCTGTATCACAAGTTAAGTTATCATTTCTTTATAATTATCCAACACTACATTGATGGTATACTTAATATAATATAATAAAAGGATGAATATTGTCGGTTCCAAGCGGAACACACCAATATTTGAAGATACCTCCGTGTCATTTAGCAGCCTTAATTAAAGCCTACTTAACGACTCTCATAATATTACATTTATTATTAAATTCTTAGACATATTTCATTCATTTGCATTTCTAAGATATCCGATTATTCATTACGAAAATTAAAAATACTTTTAAATACGTCGGAGGTACTTTTTAACCGAATGTTAATGTTTTTTCTTACACACATATGAACCTATGTAATTATAAATATATATATATATATATATACTAGCTTTCCGCCTTGCTCCGCCGCTTGAATCACTCTATCTATTTAAAAAAACCGCATCAAAATCCGTTGCGTAGTTTTAAAGATTTAAGCATACATAGGGACATAGAGACATAGGGACAGAGAAAGCGACTTTGCTTTATACTATGTAGTAATATACCTACGTATAATGTTTAGATATTTTTAATATTTATAACGTAAACAGTTCGATATAGGTATTTTGAACATACGCTTTTATTACCTTCACCTACCTAGGGGTACAACCGACTCCTATTTTCAAACTTTGTAGACTTATCAGGGATCGGTGAAAATACAATAATTTCATAAGTTCGTGTTTTTTTAGAACGCTGAACGATTTTACTTAAAATAAATTGGTGGAGACATAGCTTAGAACCAGGAGAACGCGTTACAATACTTTTTATCCTTAAAATTTTGAAAAAATATGACAATCTCTAAGTCTTCCAGTATATAAGAATCCTTATATTATCTAGATACATAGTCACCAATATATAAAATTGTGTTTATAATTTATTTCAATAAAATTTACAAGTAAGTTTCCCGCCCGCGGCTCCGCTCGAGTTTCACTTTATAGCATGACAGCTATTTCCCTTGCAAATTCCCATACCCCATTTCAACCCCTGTATGTTTTCAAAAGTAATGTCTGCTTCTAGTATAACTATCACTATGATAAAATGCATCAAAATCCATTTTGTTGGAATGATTATTATTTTTACATCATAAAGTTTTATATTAAGAATCCTAAAAATATATGTAGGTAACTAAATAGTATAATTTTGCTTTTGCGAACATCGATTTTAGATAATCCTCTATCATTATATTTATTTTAATAATTGATTTAAGTTTCCACTTCTAAGCACTTATGTTAAGTTAAATAACACACAAATTACACTATCATCTAATAAAAACACTATACAATTTTTGCAAAAACTATCCTTATCACTTTTCATTAAGGCACAAATTAGTTTAAAATTATTCAAAGATACCCCCAAATTCTGTATTTATTAAAATGCACTCTATACTCTACAAAATAGAGTAAATTTTTGTTCATTAAACTATAAAAGAGGGTCACTTATCACTAATAAATAATTGAATAGCAATAAGTTGTTATTATTGCATTAACTATTTAATGGACTCACACTTAACCGTTCTATAAGTCCTATGTCCCCTTGTGGGGTATGGGACAAATTTATCTTACTAATATTATAAATGCGAAAGTTTGTGAGGATGTGTGTGTGTGTGTTTGTTACTCTTTCACGCAAATACTACCGAACCGATTACAATGAAATTTAGCATACATATAGAGGGTAACTTGGATTAACACATAGGATAGGTTTTATCCCGGAAATCCCACGGGAACGGGAACTATGTGGGTTTTTCTTTGAAAACGCGGGCGAAGTCGCGGGCGGAAAGCTAGTTGAACATATTTTGTTTCATTGATCGATTTTCTTAACAAGCAAATAGGTAACTAGCCTATTATTATAAGTAACACATAAATTGATAGCAAATGAAAATGGCAATCTTTATTTCAGCAAAAACACAATAAAAATAGATTTTAAAATTCAGGAAAAATTGTTAATAGACACTAAAAGTTTTTATTTAATCAACTTCTAAAGAAGACCGGTAAACGCTAAATAGCTGTTTAAAGATTTGTTAAACTAAATTCAATATTCTCTGTTTTATTTACACATAACTACGTTAAAAAAAACCGACTTCAAAAACGGAAAAAAAAAATAAAAAAGATTTGATATTATTTATTACTACATATTATTATTTAGATGTGCTATTTATTAAATAGGTTTGAAGTCGGTGACAAGCACTAAGCACTTAGTATTAAGC
>CAJQZM010032269.1:0-13720 GCA_907164665.1 Colias nastes | reverse complement strand
TTTTTTTTTGCTTCCACCGGAAATGGAACCCAGTAGTCATTGCTAATTCATTGGATTTGCGCTCATGCGTTAAATATTTTCTAATGAGGTCTCATGTGGCAAATTGCTTTAAAAATATGAATGTCGTATTTGTGGTACAGTAGGTAAGTACACTATAAGAATAAAATATACTCAAGAGCTGTAATAAATGATAATCTTTATAATTAATTACGTACCTATGAATTTAGAACCTCTTAAATTAGCAAGGTCAGTTTGAGAAAGTTACATTTTTGCATTGTTTACTTAAAATTGCAATGAAAATACTGCGCTATTCGTTGTAAATATTTAAAATTACCACGGTTTTGTGGTCATAGATAATAAAAAGGGAGGATGTGTGTTAAAATGAATAGAGAATATCCTCCTCCAATTAGTACTGCCATCTTTAGTCAAACACAATAAACCACTTGAATTTTTAGAAGAAGGACTACAGATGTCGCTAGTAACCCTAAAATTAAGTCTGTTTTGAGTTTAAAATTAGTATTAAATTAAAAAAAAATGCAATATATTTCAAAAATAAATAATAATAATTATATCTCAAGAACAGTGTTTTGAAATTTGAGTTTTAAATCTTGTAATGTTTACTGAAAATAACAAAAAGAGTTTCAGCGCCATCTAGTAAACTTATGTATAACTTAGATGTCATAAGTGACGTACGATAACTTTCGAACTTGAAACAACTGAATAGTGACATTCGCTCGCAACGCAACGGAATTTGAATGGTATCGGTCGCTAGGAGACGGGAGTCCGCGACTAGCTCTCTTGGCAGAAACGTGTATGGCGAAGTGCGATCGACTCGTCGATACGCAGCTGTCCTGCCGCGTTTATCAAATTTATAAAAGTTTTTTCGAAACGCGTGTGTAAATAAACAGTTTGTTTTATTTCGTTTTGAATATGAAGTGATACAAATGTTTGTTTAAAAGTGCCGATTTAAGTGAAGCTGAAGCATTCGTAACAGTAACTGCTTCTCGCAATGACATAGGAGAGCATTCAGTTACCTTTTGAGAAACCGGAGGCATTTAAAATGTTTCTTATGGCTTAATTGATGTCTTTGTAACGTATAAGTGATACTTTGGTAATAAGGACTAAATAGTGTGTTCTTTTGGTGACATTAGCGATTGTTTGTTTCGGTTCGTCAGTCGTCTACACGTTCAAAATGAGTGTTTTGAGTGGAATATGTAAGGCTGATATAAAAACAGCGAGTGATGGACTATTGGAGTTGGCCGAGGAGAAGCTGCGAAGCATCATGCGCTCGGACCCCATCACAGACACCTACCACGTCGAACAAACCCCATTCGCAAGGTCAGTGAAATATTTAGTAATCACGTGTTGATCCTAACCGTCTTATCGCTGCCTACAAGGTAACTTGTTAGTGTCGTCACCGGTATGATAAAAAAATATTTTTTATTAAAGAATCTCGGTAACAAGGCTCTTCGTTTAGCACGTCGTAGTTTGGGTTCTAGGGTGATATTTCGAAAAAATGGAGTGTAGTGTGTATTTAAGGTCAGATAAAAAATTACAGGTACCAACCACCTCCCTTTATACCTATGAATTCATAAAAAAAACTTTTTAACTACAATCTACTTCTGAGGTAGGTAGGTACATATTCTATATTTTGTTTTACCTACATTACTAAAAATTTAATTGCATAAAATATTGTAAGACAAAGAAAACATTCTTCTAAGCGCTTAATTAACTTCTTGACAATGTTTCCACAATAATACAATAAAGTACCAATAATTCATTTTAAAATAATAATATTACAATCAGTTTCTGGAGATAATACTTAGTTCTGTTAAATAACAATTGTGAAGTAATTCATGGCTAATGTTGATAATGTATATGTAACATGTGTTACAATATATTTGAGTTTGAATGTGTGCATGACGCATCTACAATAGCACACAAACTCATTTGTATGTCTTAAGTAGTATGAATATTGGATAGTTATATTAATCTCAATAAGGCAGTGAAATGACTAAGATAGAACTCGGTACTTCAGATAAAGGTGACTGATGAGAGCCGAGTACCTTGATAATTATAGATAAAACACATTTTTGCTGCAAATAGGTATCATTATAAAGTTTAACATGCGTGGATTGATTGACATTACATGTTAAATTGTTCCACAAACATTTTGTAAATGCCTAGTATGATATCGATTTTATTTAGTTTAGTTAAGATTTTGTTATGTTTTACCACAATTAATCTAAGTAACCTACAAAATATTTTTTGTTAAATTATTTTTCCTTTACTATTAAATAAAAACTTATTTTAGTACATGTATTTATGTAAGTAGCAATTAATGTAATATTAAGAAACACATAGCTATAAGTTAATCACAAATAATGAGAAACATATTACATACCTACACTTGGATATCCTCATTAATGTTATTATGATTTGTACCAGTATATAATTATTTACTTCCAATAAAGAAATAAAGAATGACTTGCATGCATAGCCTGGATATGTAGGTATTCAGTTTTATAATTTACTCAGGATAAAAATGTCTGGAGGAGTACTATAAGTTTCCCTTTAAAACTTTTCCACTACACAGATTACTTGTGCTTCGATTTTATATAACAAAAATCAAAATACCTACATTGAACTATAAACAAATAACAATGGCGGGAAATTATATTTAAAGTGACGATTCGCGAATCACGATACAAAATGTCACTAGTGACAGCTTACGAAAATGGTCGTAGGTCAGTGTTGCCATGGAAAATTATACATGTTGTTTAATATTAATATTAATTACCTACGATACGTTACATTCATAAATAGGTAGGCTTTTTTTTGATGCGCCGCATTTTTATTTATTTTCAATAATTAAATTAATAAAATGTGGAGTCGTCATAAAAACATTGTTATTTTTGCTACCAAAGTTTGTTAACTAGTTAGATGTCTGTTAACAAGTGAATACACATTTTAATTAAAAAAAAAAAACGTGACTACTGACTAGCCAAAGTCGCATACACACGAAAGTGCATACAACATTCAGCTATAGCTGTGGAACGTGGCGCACGGACAAGCCCGACAACTTTTCCCCTCGTTGCAGCCTGTGCGGTTACTCGACGCAGGCATACATTAACCCCGACAATTTTACCTTCGATTATAATTATTAATTTTTCGTACATTATTAACATGTTTACAAGTATAGAAGACGATAAATACGTTTATAAAATCTAGTACCTACCTAAAAATCTCCATAGTAGGTAACTAATATTTAAAAATCGTATTTAGAAGGTGAATTAGTTTTCTAAACTTAATTCATGCCTTGTTTATTCAATTTTGTATCTTTTAATGGAAACAACAATTAACCAGTCTCAAATGATAAATGATTTCGAAAGTAAACGTCGTTTTAGCATAAATTGATTCCATTATCATAAATTAGTTACAAACCATTAAGTAGGGTTATTTTTCAAAGCACTGTGATTATTTATAATTTCTGTATATATAATAATATTATGTATACTTAGATGAAAGTGAAAATGTTCAAGTGATAAATCGAGAAATGAAGTTGTTATTCGAATAAATCGAATAGGTAATCGATTGTAAATCTATCCAACACGAAACAATGATGCACATTGCACTGTTCCTATTCTAATACCGATTTCTAACGCTTACAAACCTGCGGGCAAGTTCATAGCTTCAATATATCGCGTATTCAATTTATCAGCGTATGTTTTATTGCATAGATGACTTATGGGTACCTACGTACTTGTTTTATTAATACTCAATTTTGATGCTGCTTCATGCTTAATTACAATTATTACTATTCCATATATTAAGTATAATTACATTCGCATCGACCTCCTAGTTTTCATAACCTTAACCGCCTAACCTAGTAACCCTTTTGATTTTAATGGTCCGATACCTATTCTACAATTTAACTTATGTACTATCATAACTAGGTACATAATTTGATATACTAGAGACATGAGAACATTACTTTTAATTGCGAGTACATAGAAACTGGAATGTTCTAGACTTTCGAACTTCTGCATTTTACCAGATTGATAACGTAGGTATCTCGAAGTACTTAAGATAAATTTTGTGAATTGAAAGAACATAATACAAAAAATACAATAACTAGTTGATAACAGCTACACTTAAATAACTGTATTATGTTAACGGTTGTAACTGTTAGTTTTAATAAATAAAACAAATGTTTTCAGGTATGTAATAAATACTTTACAAGTGGGTAGATCGTCCTAGGATTGTATTATCTGTGGTCGTGATAACGCGAGTAGATAGGAACTTTAGCATACACATACATGTATAGTAACTTGTCGTCGATCAACGCACCATGTTTTGTTTCTTCGACCTTTAGATATATGCCAATCGTGACTCATTGCATTTTATTTGCGATACCTACCTATATCTATAACTACTTGTCAATACGTACGTCACACATTTGAAGCATTTTAAATTGTTTGCTATATTATGAGAAAAGTTAGAAATAGTCCTAGACCATAAATAATAGTTTTTTTTCTATTGTATCAAAGCCTGTGCCTGTTAAGGTTTATGTATTACAAAAAAAGTATATTTCTCATGACGGGTGACGGTTGTTCTTTTTATAAATTCGATTTTAAAAGGTTTCATTGGAATCGTGCGAAATGATGGCGAAATGCGAAATTTTATCGCGGGATAAAATCTCCACTGGAATGCTGTTTAGATATAAATTCCGATGTGACCCCGTTCAGAACGGGGTCGAAGCAATGCTACGAAATAATTAACCCGTTTTAGGATATTGTTTGTGGGTTATCAAAATTAGGGTAACAGCAACAAGGGTTACAAATTTGAATTCGAGTATTGGTGTACTCAGTACTGTTTCGTTCATTTCTATGTATTTTCAATGTTGAGGAAGGAAAACTGCTATTTTGATAAGTCACGTTCAAACATTAATACGTCCATGTAAGTAATAAAATTATTGAATTGACAGATTTTCATGTGTGTCTACATATAAATATCGAAACTGATTTAATGCAAATCGTTATTTTGAAATCAGTGAAACCTGGTTAAGTGAGACATCAAGGGACCTGCAATATCGTTTCACTTATAGAGGTATTCCACTTACCCAGTGTCTCAGATATACAGGTATAAATAAATATCTGTCTCATTTACAGAGGGTTCCATTAATAGAGGTGAGAATACAGGTTATTTCAGTTATACAGGTGCGATCATTAAATAAAATATATGGTAGGGATCATTAAATAAAATATAAGAATGAGTAAACAAACAATGTTATCTCAGTTACAGAGGTTTATGCATATAAAATTTACTCGCTGTATCAGTTATAGAGGTAACTATGATGATAAATCGAAAGAACAAATCCCAGATATAGAGGTTTACCTCGTCCCACTAACAGAGGTAATTCAGTGCCAAAGTGTTGGGACCTCAGCATGAGTTCCAGTTATGGAGGTTTCTCACTTATCCAGGTCCCACTTAACCAAGTTTCACTGTAATTAGATTATCTTAACCCATTGAGCCCCAAGCGGCCCGATCGGTCCAAGACACAATAGATTTTCTATTGTGTCTGTGGTTCCGGGGCCTGAGTTATTGATGAATGATGGACAAGAAAGCAGTAAACATATTTTAAATGTAAGGTATATAAACAGTTTAATTTTCTTCGTAGGTAGTAAGGGTGAAAAATGTCAAGAAATTAACACCAGCAATAAGATTGTGTAAGCATATGCAATTTTTCCACTGTTTTCACTTTTCATATTCATTAACCACCGAGAAAGGTCACTGACACATTGTTTGTAAAACGTAAAGGATATCTAATTGGGTGACTCTATTACTGGTGAGCATATAGGTATGTGTAATCTCTTATAGCCGATGTTTGAATAATTCCACAGTGTAATAATTCCTGTAATATTCATCAGCGACTATTAAATATCTTGTTTGGAATACATGCCACTTTTTTAGCGTGCGATATTGTGACTAGTGAGTGACATTATAATTATATACTTCACTTAATTATCAGTAAATGAAGCGAAAATTGCATGGCCTTAAACCGTTAATGTAAACATTACGAAATTGCAGGAAGCTGGTCGCTTGTCCGTACGACAAAAAGCTATTAACAAGTATGATTTTGTGTCAAGTTCATAATTGTCTCATACGGCGAAGTATTTACCACGGAACTTTAATAAGTCATTGTTCTTGGTGTTTTGTGCCGTTTATTATCTGCCTACATTTTATCTCTTGCGGTATTTCGATTAGATAAGTAATTTACGTTCTTTGTTCAATCAACATTAAATAGCATACGCTATTTTCTTTGATTATGATACATTTATAATAATTATGACAATTATTTTCTATTCCAAAACTAATTACTATATGACTACGTAGCATAGCAATATCATCAAATTAATTATCCGTGCGCTGTGAATCTAATGAGGTTTACGATTATAAATCTTTGCGTTGTTCACGGCACGACTAATTATCTTTTTCTCTGAGATTAATCATGTAAGAATTTTACACACACGAGTCGATTTAACGCCAAGTCATAGAGAACGGAGCTGCGGGCGGTCGCACGTAAATAAAATAAAATTGAATCGAAAACATCTATATCGCATTGGCGCTATTTACGGCCCGATCCGATAATCGGATGCCAGGGGCGGTAGTTTAAGTGAAATCCATTTCAATGTTACATTTTCCGCTATCGAAAGGGATCGTTTATTGGTAGTTCTGCGTCGCCCCGGGCCTTTCATTCGGGAGCAGATTTTGTGCACAGAATGTGTTATCGGCGGCTTTCTACAGCTGGTCGTAACTCGTCAGGTTTCACTTTCGTGCGGTGACGGACCGCCCGTACCTCCGACCTGTTTGCCCCGTCACTCCCCTTTACACCCCACCGCCAATATTGCTTTTTAATGTCTGGTATTGCCAGGTGATTCATGTACCGTTCCATAAATGTACAACGATGTTTTGTTTGTTTATAGGAAAGCTCAGTGGAACTATTAAAACTGTGATGTTATCGATCCACTTTTTTCTCAGAATGAGCGTGTTGGTGTTATGTTATAGCTGAGTTGAGCTCTAATAGCATGAATAATCAATCGTCGTGTTGTGTATGTTGCTACACGTTGTCTTATCTTTGTAGGAAATTTAGTCATAGGGGTTTGATCGTATTTACATGGTAATAGCGGTGGAGTTAATTTGAATTCGACACGCGCCCCGAATAGCCGGGTCAAATTCCTCGTCGACTATCCGCGCTAATATCTTATTCGTGTCATTAGCGAAATGCCAACGGTTTGGCAGGCGCGGCGCCAACCCCGGCGTTCCTTGCGGCCGATGCACCGCTTTGGCTCGCACCAACTAAATTCGGGACCGTTGCATCACGCATCACTTTCAGTTTCGTTTGTCACCCGGCTATTTTAGATGTAGTCGATTATTAGAACGCCGTTTTTAGCTGCATCTATTCGGTCCACAACACTATGACTAACTGCTATGGCACGAGGAAACTTCCACGTCAGTTTAGGTACCGTATCCGACTGGCTATTTCCTATTTTATTGGACGACGGCTAAAAGAGGGCACAATAAGGCTAGCCGAGTTTCAAAGTCAGCGCAAGTATGTATCGGTTCTCGTGCCGCAGTTATCTTGACTTTGCGGAAAGAAACCCGATCTGTATGGAGCGGTGTGAGCGAGGTCGCCGCGTCCGTTCGCGCCGGCCATCGTCACCAAGTTATCTGTCCTAGCGAAGAAGAACTTTTTATTACCTCTCTAATTAGAGGCCGCTATTTCGTTCCCGCATTCATTATTTTTTCCAATTTCCTGTATTAGCCGTAGATCATAATAGCTTTGCCCCAGAAAGTTGTCGTTAACTCAACCGTCACGCTTCAAATACATCCTGGAATGAGCGAGAGTACGCCCCGCCGTTCAAGGTTGACCGGTGCGCAAATGTTCACCTGCACTAGAACGCGTCTAGCTTGTGCAACCGATAGGTACGTGGGTGATCTGCCGAATGGGGACAGCCGTTCATCTCAATCGGAATGCAGGCCTCTGGTATTGTTAGCAAACAGAATGTAACAATCGGACCAATGTCAAGCCGACTCCGTGCCGACTTTTGATTACGTGTATGATAATTTGATAGACGCCGGCACAGCATGATATTCGTGTCGCGTTCGCGTAGGCGACTAGATTTTCCGTCTCGGGTTGGGCTACTCACGTACTATATGTAGTTACAGCGCGTAGCGAAAGTCTAGTCGACCTTCGGCGCCTAGATATAGGCGGTAATAAGTACTTCGGGACTTGAAACACCTGATTACGGCTAGAATAAAAGACCCATTAAGATCAAGATGGTTATGTCAGCGTTGGCTACGAATAAATGTGTCATTGAGAAGACTCAAGCGCCGATCACACGTTCCCGATTACATTCTTGGCAGATATCGACGTGTCACTTATTTATGATCCTTGTTATCTGGGCATCTGAATTGTAAATCGTCTGCAGCCGATTGTGATCGGTGGAATTTCTAAGGATTTAGAGGCTTAAAAGTAAGAAACATTTTATGTGATACTATCGGCACGCCGTGTAGTGCTCGTTCATATTTCTAAAGTAACTTATAGATATTCTAAAAGTGTAGGAACAACATTGCTAAGCGGTCGTTATTTACTACTTAAATCGTATCTCATTGTTTTGTTTTATCGATATTTCAATAGTATTTCTTTAGATATAATTTATAAACGCGTTTTTATTTTCGTATAATTGGATAAGGATACGACTGACCCAGAATATAAACGTCGTGTCGAATCCAACGTGATTCACAGTGTTATGAAAATATCAAACGTGATGTAATACTGACCCGGGCTCTCCCGAATTCGGAGAAATACATCCGTGTCCTTAAAACGTAACCCGTTTTCGTGTTGTATTATGAAATTCTTGACTAATTTGTATTATGACATTGAGTTTTGAAGGTTTACGTGCAGATTACACTTAATTGTTTGAACGCTTACATCATACTTTTGAATAAAATAATATGCATATATATGTAATATCAAATAAAAATTGTATTTGCGAAAACATAACATGTCCATGGACTCATTGGTTTCATTGAACTTAGGTAAACAAGCACTTTAGTTCATCGCAATATTATAGATGCACTTGGTGGAATGACTAAGGTTTATGTTTAGCACCTTTATCACAGCTGCGTTATCTCACATTGCAAATTTAACTCGGGCATTGTGTGACGGCCGGGCTGCGAGGTAATATTGACGTCTCGATTTCATTGTTTGCCCACTTGATGGATGCGGTTCGCCGTCTAGATTGTTTACACTCCCTTCCCTAACCTTGGGGCGAGTTCAGTGACACGGCAACAAATAGAAACGTCTCTAATTGTATACATCCGCCGCAACCAGGACCTAGGACATCGTGGCGACTGGCAACGCATCCTCCGTGTTTACATTACGTCCCGTTTATAGACTCTGCATGTGAACACCCTCTGATTCGGAACAGAAATAGCCATTGGAAACGTCGTAACGATTTTATCCCTCCCCTAATTTTATACTAATACGAATGTCGACGGTGATGGATCTTATGGCCGTTACGTATTGGCCGTAAACGGCTGCGTATTCTAGCATTCCACAAGGATTTATCGCGCTCCGTCCGTTGCTGCATAAATATAATTAGAGGGGCCATTTATCAGGCCGGCGGAAGGGCGTTCGCTATTACTGCTGTAAATCTCACGTGGCTTGAGACGGCTCAATCTGGTAAGAAATGTAATGTCATAGCTCTGCATTGGCGAGATCGCAAGCGTCTTTGGTACACGCTACACGGTCAGCCAGGATTATAGCTTCGCTGAATGTTTCGAGATAGACTATGTGTGGCTGTGGATTAGACTAATATATTGCTACTTTAAATCACTGTTTGATATCGGAATTTTGTACAATATTATTTCAAGCAAATTGTTTACTTAAGCTTCAAAATATGCATGGTTTTGGTGTGGTCTGTCAAATCATAGTAAATCTCATGATAAATCAATAAATGATAACCCTGATTGAACATAAGTAACGATTTCAATGGGTTTATCTAACTTTTATTGCTCCACTGAGTGAACAAAACATTTAAAATTGCATCTAAAAGCGTTTGTTTGTTTCAGACGGGCGAACGTTCTCGATTAATCTTTAACGCAATCAAAATATATCATTGTCTACATTCCGCTTAGCGATCGCAATAATAATGAACAACGTCCTTTAATAGACCTAACATTGTTTTTAGTGTCGTAATACAATCCACTCGAACACAATACTTATTTTTCATGACGTCAAGTATCGAATACAGCTTGCAAATTGTTGACGTATTTATTTATATTTTATATGCATTTTGCTGTAAATATGATGACTATCAAGGCCTAGGCGAATAAATATTATGTCTAATTCGTATTTATATATCCATTCATTAATTTTAATATACCTTTAAGTTAGAGACTTAAATAAATCGATGCAAAGACGCCTGTTTTCAGCTAGCCATGCATGATTAACAATGTGAATTCATGTCGGTCTATAGGTGGGGTGGTCACTAGTACCGACAGGGCATTAGCATAAACCGTGCAATGCAGCACCGCCCCCCAATGTTCGACTCTTGCTGCCTCTAGCTGGATAAGAAGAATTTAAATTGCAGGTTCTAACCTGTGACTAACATGAATTTATTATAAGGAAAAGCTTACCTGCATTTCGGGATGTATGTATTGTATCCGTACCCATGTAGTGGAGATATTGAAAACTTAGTTGCCATAATGCACAATACCATGCGAATGCATTCATGAATATTTAACAGCGTTCGCCAGAACCATGACCTTTATTTTGGCCTCTCTTAGCAGCCATTGTTCCGTGACATTACCGGCTTTATAGAATATAGCTATCTAAGTTTCTGCCGTACTCTACCATTGTCCGTCGTCTTTGTCCTGTCTAATATTTCGATATTATTCCGAGCAAAAAATATTCAACATCTGAGGTGACGCAATCGACAACAGATCTCCAGATGCTGACTCATTGTCGCCTCGCCTCAGTGAAGCTAGATTCATTAATTATTGATTTCATTAACCTTTTTCTCATGACTAAACACGTGATTTGCATAGTTATTGCTGAATAATTCGGAGTTCTTCCGTTTGGGCGGCGCGCGCGGGGTCATCGTCCTATCGCTGAAAAATGCATAGAGCATTGATGAAGTGGGTAGTGTAAAAAGGTCATTAGCGGTTGACTGTCGCTTGGGTGTCGTCACTGAGACTTCTCGGCAGAGGCAACGAGGCGGCTTCCTCGCTGTTGATTAACGAGTGCAACCCGATCTTGCGTATTTGTTGTTCTGTGCGTCCCACATTGAAAAATTAATTAATTCCGACGTATGCCACGCCTACGCGGAAAACCAATAGGGATGCTTATAGAGTCGTTGGAAATATAATCACTTATCAGTTGATGGCTTGAACGAGTCTCTCTATTACAAAACGAGACGACAGCATAATGAAAAGATAATTGAAATATCAAAGCTTAATGTTTATACCACGTTTTATAATGAACTCATTACATTTATTTATTTGCTATATTCATGATTAATTTCCTGATCTTTACCGAGCTGATTATTTATGAGAATATTCATTTTGATCGATATAACCGTTTTCGAATCATTACATGGCCGGAAATTGCATACGATTGAGTAGTTGCTGTGATTACTATGGTAAATATCGATGATGAGATTTATGCATTTTCTATCTATTGGTACTCTATTGGTACGTATCATATTATGAATATTGAAAAGTAGCATTAAATTTAAACTAATACACTTAAATTTACTAAATTTCATTATCCAGAGTCCTTTCACTGATACAAAAGTGCGAAGTGTGAGAAGAAATTGCCCATGCAACGGTTAGGCGCGCGAAATGTTCCATTGCAACCAAATTGCCTCACTTCAACACGTGACATAAGCGTATGGGCATCCCTTTCGCGCGTCGATTTATTCAATTTCGGGTGAGCGCTGTCGATGACAAAGCGTCACTTTCTATGGGCGCGCGCGCAGCGGCAAATGAAGTGTGTCGCGTACAAACATCTGCGCGATAGGTTCTGCGCTCTAACGTACACCGGAAGCCATCAATTGAGATAGTGCGCCGGATTGCCGCCGCAGAGACTGTAGGATGGAACTATTGCTCGAAGGAAGCAGTGATTTATGACCTTCATTGTTTTGTGTTTGAGATCTCCTACATCCTCATTTCATTAAATGCTCCTTAAGTATTTATTCTTCGGAATTAGGTTGACAGTGCTTTAGCAAGTACGATTGCTTATTTAAAGAATCTGCCTAAATAAGTATTTATATTGTAAACAAGTTTATTGTCACAAATTCTAACCGATCGCGATGATGTAAACATATTATTTATCTCGTTGCAACGCAGGAGTAATGACGTCACGATTGCTTGATGAAAATCAACTGTTTATATGATTTTATTACAAACTGTGAGAGATAAAACATCTGCTGTTACCCACAATGTGCCGAGCGACGCCCCTTGAATCGTTTGTCGATTTACATTGTAACAAAAACTAGATTATAAATTACCGATTGCAATGTTTACAGTTCCTTTTACACTATGTATGATCTGCGGAATCGGTAATCCAATATCGGTTTTCCGTGACGAATCGAGCAGCGTGGCTCACATTGCATGATTTTTGTTTGTTGCATAGTTTTCTGACGATTTACGATTTGCTCCGGTTACATTCGAATCATGCCAATTGGGCCGCACAATTTATATTATCCATTCTGATAATTTTACAAATCGTTATTGCTATCTTGAGCTTATTTATAGATTGATACCACTACGAATTATGTATTTGAATTGTATGACACACTTGGGCGCTCTGTTTTGGTGTTGTCAATAAAAAACCAAATACAGAATAAGACGTTTCCATGAAATGTTTCCAATATTTAATATTTCTTCATTATATTTTTTGCAAGCTCAACTCACGCCGACCTGTGTTTTAAATTACTCTGTTAAACATTTTGTTTCAGTGTTATTTGTAATAGGAGTTTATAAGATCGAAGAGCGTTTATAGTGACCGAACGTATCGCAGTTTGCTCAAAATCAAATGTTGCTTTCATATCGAACACTTTCTCGGCAAGCGGTGCCGAAGTATTGTTTATGAAAAGGGGGTCAGAAGAAAGCGACTGCGGGTCTGACTGGTCATTCCGCGGCATCGGGGAGGTCACGGCCATTATGTACGACACGAACCTCAGGCCATCTAGTTGAACGGTCTTGGAGTCGCTACCGTGACGCTTTTTGTATGGATTCCGTGACGATAACGCAACGTGTTTTCTCTTTGTACACTTTTTTCGCGGATCGGCCGTGCCTTTGACAATGAATTATTGTTATTGCTTTACGTATTATTTCGAAGTGTATCGGTGTTTTTTGCTGAGCGCATTACATTGTATCTGCGCAAAGCGTTATACAAATAACAAAATAAATATCGTTATCACGCTGAGACAAAGCAAACTGCAGTTAAATAAATGCAATGGAAGCCTATTGCGTCAAGCCGCAAAGAAACTGATGGTTTTGCAAGTACCTACGTCAAATAGAAGCATTTTAACTTTTTTTGAGTCAGCATATTCCCAATATCGGGTTATTGTAAATTTGCCACAAAGTTAATTCGTCACCTAAAAAAAGTATGTGTAAATTTGCCACACTTTTATTTTTTTAAAGTTAA